>JAZHYW010002383.1:0-15594 GCA_037355805.1 Ixodes ricinus | reverse complement strand
TGCGATGACAAATTCAGGGTATTGATCCGAACCCGAACCGTGAACTGCAAACCGGAAAAGACCGTTATTTTTGCGCGAACCGAAGTTGAACCGGAACGAAATGATTTTTTTCGCGAAACAGATATGTTTTCATGCGGTTTTCGGTTCATACGCGAAGTCAGGTTGCGTGAAAAAGGCGTGGCGAAAAACACAGTAACCAAAATAGTCAACCAAAAAATTAAAAAAAAAAATTTAATTTTTTTTTTGGTAATTAAAGCTGAACCGGTTCAAAATTATAATTTTTTCGTTCCTGGGGAAAACTGATAAATAATTTTTTGCGGTGTTTCGTTCATATGGGAAGTGAAAAGGCGAGTTCCATGACCCGGTTTTCACATAACGGTTGTCTTCATTATTTATAAAGTTTGTCTCAAGAACTCAAACGAAATGACCACAGTAACTCTAAATTCTCCGTGATTTCTGGTCTTATGTATTTCCTAAACAAATGTCCACATTCGTCCCAACTCTTTCTTGGGGGACCGGAAATGGCTCATTAAAGAAAATTTATCACTAGAACATACCAAATTCGTACATCAGCAAAAGTGGCCCATTAATGAGCCTGTTTGTTAGCAAAACGGTGAGTTGGGCTGGTTGGTTTCTCATCTCGGACTAAACGAAAAAAAAACAAGGACAAAAAGAGGTATAGACAACACGCCTAGTGTTGTCTTTACCTCTATTTGTCCTTGTTTGTTTTGGCGTTCAGTCCGAGCTCTGTTTGGTGTTTCTTGTCTTCAATTTTGTAGAGTTGTGTTCAATATACTGTAAGCGCCATAATTTCATTGTACAACCGATCAGGTAAGAAAGCGATACAAAGGCCGATGAATATTTTATAACCTGCACTAGTTGCCATATTGTGGCGCATTCAATCTGCTTTTAAAATAACTCAGCAGATTTAATAATTTGTCCGAAATTAAAGTCTAGCACCCGGAAGGAGAGGGGAGATTCAATGAACAGTTACAGCCACATAAATCAACAAAACGGCTTCGATCTCTGGTAGCAGAAACAGTAAAGACCAAAACGTTTTCTCCTCAGAAACACAAACATCGAGGCGCACAGCTCTTCTGAGCATTCCTAGACAAGAAGCCGCGGCTTTCAAGGGACGCTAACGTGTTCCAGTTTTGGGAGGAGAGAAGGGAACGCCATCCAGAACTCTACGCATTGGCGCAAGTAGCCCAGGGAGTGCCTGCGACCCCGGTCAGCGTGGAGCGAGCCTTTTCTGCACTGAAGTTCATTCTATCGACTCAGAGGTGCCGTCTTTTCCCGAATATGCATGACGACTTCCAGTTTCTTCGGTCAGCTGCCTGACATTAAACTGCGCTTTGCCCCACGTCCCGAGGTGCCCCAGAACTAGCTCGTTCGTTCCACACAGGAATATGAGCCTTTGCATTCGATATGTAGCACTTTTATAAAATATCCATAATTTACCTTCTGCTGTCGTCAATTTATTTTATAGCATAGGAGTACGAACCGATTCGAACCGGTTTGAACCTTTATTTTATCACTACGGAGCTGAGCCGGAGATGAACCGTTTTCCCTGAACCGGAACGAAAACCGGAACGAAAAACATTTGGTTCGACACCCTGGACAAATGTTCTGCTGACGTGCCCTTCAAAGACGCTGTGTGCTCCCTGGTTCTCTCATTAGTGTATCAGCCTGTTTGGCCGATATTGTACTTGCCACAGGACAGGGAAAGTGGACAGATGGCCTAGCATTGCCTGGAATACATTTTGTTTTGTGAACGGTTTAACATGTTGTCCCTTGAACATTTTCGCTGTTAACTTTCAGCACATGACATATTGTCACGAATGACAATTGATGAGGCGATAATAACTGAATAAACTAAACGTATATTGGGGCGAACTTGCGCCCAAAACAAAAATGGAATAGTAGAAAAACAGCAGAGCGTCGCGGGCGTCGATGTGGGCGAAATTGCAGGATCGAGCGCTGGGGCAAGACTGACCTTCGACTTGCTACGCGGAGCGCCTTATATAGCCACGTGGGTTTCGGAAACATTCGGCCTAGAACGTTCGGCGCGTAGAACATTCGGGCCACGAACAAGCAAGAGGATTCTAGAATTTACCAGAAAACTAAATTCCAATTATAAATAAAAGACGCGTCACTCCAAGAAATCGAACCCTGGCTTTTCGTGTGCGAGGCAGGCACAATACCCAGTTAGGCCACGCGCGCGCTGCCTACTTGGCCAGCTGCGCGCGCGGCATTACTCCCGACTTTAAAAAGTGCTTCGCCTTGATGCAACACAAACACAAAACAAAGCAGATAAAAAAGGATGGCAAACTAAAGAGTCAGGGAAAACATAAGGTCCACAGTCCTATCGAGCGTAGTACGGCTTCAGACGCACGAAGTGGACGACTTCAGGTCGTGGCGGGCGGCGTAATGACGTTCATTGTTCCGTCGGGCATCATCTCGTAGTTCAGATCTCCAAGTCGACGAAGTACCTTTTAGGGTCCGAAGTACCGTTTTAGGAGTTTCTCGCTGAGACCACGGCGGCGAATCGGTGTCCAGACCCACACCCTGTCTTCGGGCTGGAAGTGGACGTCCCGACGACGAAGGTTGTCGCGGCCAGTGTAGGCACGTTTTTGGGCTTGAATCCGGAGTCTGGTGAGCTGACATACTTTTTCTGCCCGTTGGGTAACCACCTGGGCGTCGTTGCTTCCGTCGGCAGCCGGTTCATGGCGTAACATCGCGTCCAGGCACTGTCGTTACTTTGCGACTATGAACCAGCTGAAAGGGAGTAACCCCTGTGGTGTCTTCTACGGCTGTGTTGTAGGCAAATGTGACGTACAGTAACACCTCGTCCCCGTTCTTGTGCTCCCCTTCGACGTACTACATGGAGGTCATCTGGGCGATGGTCTTGTTGAGCCTTTCCGTCAGCCTGCTGGTCTGCGGGTGGTACGCCGTGGTGCGACGATGGCTGGGGTGGCTGAGACGAAGGACCTCTTGCGTCAGCTGGGCCATTAACGAGGATCCACGGTCTGAGATCAAGACTTCGGGGGCGTCATGCCGGAGGACAATGGACTCTACGAAAAACTAGGCGACTTCAACAGCCGTTCCTGATGGAAGGGCTTTTGTTTCGGCGTACCATGTGAGATAATCGGTTGCGACGATTATCCACCGGTTTTCTTGCGTCGATGGTGGGAATGGTCCAAGTAAATCTATTCAGATTTGCGGGAATGGGGCAGATGGTGGCGCAATAGGCTGAAGAAGTCCTGCTGGTCTCGTCGGTGGTTTCTTCCGTTGTTGACACCTGTGGCAAGATCGGGTGTAGTGGTGGACTGTCTCGCAAGCTTGGGCCAGTAGAATATTTCGCGTATCCTGGCAAGAGTCCTGCTGTAGCCAAGGTGTCCCGCCGTCGGGTCATCGTGGCAGACTTGAAATATTTCTTCTCAAAGAGTGGAGGGATCACCAACAGCCACGCCGTGTGCTCCCAGCACCTCCCCCGAAATGTCACGAATGACAAGGGGAAAAACAATAACTGGGGAAACTGAAACGTTAAATGGGGCGTACTTGTGCCCCAAAATAAAAAGAGGCCGCATCTCCACGTGGTGAATGATGTTGATTGGGGCGAAGCTCTGGTGGTGCTGCTGATACTGATTTTATTGTTCATAGGTAGTGCTGATGGTGCTGATTTTTTTTATTGCTCATAGGTAGTGCTGAGTTCCGGGTTGCGTTTCGACTTCATTATTAATGCTTTATCGTTGGTGAAATGCAGAGCCAGTGGTTCTTCTAGCGGATCAGCTTGGATCCGCTAGAAGCCGTGGGAACGCATCTCCACCGCTTAAGTCAACGGTCCATGTCAGAAACAGAATGTGTAGTATGGATCGTGGTTATATACGCAGCTGAGCATTTCACCGCAGCGCCCTCTCGTTTATAAACGTTGAGCCAATGCATGCAAAATTTAACGCGATTATATGCGCATTTGTCCGCAGCGCCTTCTCCTGTATAGACGTTGAGCGGCTACATGAAACGTTGAAGTGTAGCGTAGCGGTTAAAACGTCTGCCTCGTAAGCAAGCGGTCCTGAGTTCTAACCCCCGTGCAAGCGTACGATTTATTATTTTTATTTTTGTTTTAAGTTGGCCGATTTCGGAGGCTCAATCCACGCGAGCACGGACGCCGGACGGATGGACAAGGCTAGACTCTAAGGAGCTTCGCCCCTAGAAAAGGGAACAGAAGAAAACAGCAGAGCGTCGCGGGCATCGATGTCGGCGAAACCGCAGGATCGAGCGCTGGGGCGATACTGACTTTGGCTTGCCACGTGAAGCACGTTTTGTAGCCGCGTGGGTTTCCGGAACATTCGGCTTAGAACGTTCGGCGCGTAGAACATTCGGGCTGCGAACAAGCAAGAGGATTCTAGAATTTACCAGAAAACTAAATTCGAATGATAAATGAAAGACCCGTCACACCCAGGAATCGAACCCTGGCTTTTCGCGTGGGAGACAGGCGCAATACGCGTTAGGCCACGCGCGCGCTGCCTGCTTGGCCAGCTGCGCGCGCAGTAATATGCTTTGTTTGGCGCAGATGTGACTACTTGAACGTCCTGTTTTGCGGTGACCTTTTTCAGCTTGTGTGAAATACAATGTATGCATGGAATGACCACAGTCTTGTTTTTGTTGAGATGCTTTCTTTTGGTCAATTATTGTCTTCTTGCTCCTCCGGGTTCATGCGGATGGATTCACAAACGGCTCCCAGGAGACCCATTCGGTAGCCATAATTCTATAGACGTGTAATTTGTTTATTGAAACTTGGCCAGATTTGATGATGGCCCTATTTGTTTAGGGCTAAGATTAGCACCCTATTTTGGCAACACTACTTTTAATAGTTCCGGAATTCGAGTCTCTACGATACTCACATTCAGGTTAGTGCCGACAACAAACTCTGCTCACAAGCTTTCTAGGTGCCAAAGGTCTCCAATATAACTTGTTCACGAACTTTCGGTGATAGCAAGGCACTGAACAGGAGCTTTGAGGACAAATTCTCCCATATTTGAATCAGCATCTGGCAACACAAGTCAGAGAACGTCATAAATCGGCTTGTCTAGATCATCGGACATGTTCAGATTTCGGAAAATGCCAACAACGTACTTGCACTGCGACCGAAGTTTTCTCTTTCACCACGACTGAAGGGGAGCCCATTGATAAGATTGTTTTGGTGCGAGAGATCGCAGACTTAAGACATATGATAAAAAGGGTATCGCAAATCATCGGTGAAGCTGTGTCTTGTATTGCAAGCCAAATAAATTAGCGATCCCCAGCGTAAGTTTCGGCCCCACGATGCGTGAGCTGTAAAGCAAGAATCTTAAGCTATGTGTTTCGGACAGAGAGGGCGGCCTCGTAGTCCTTGAGTCAGGCACGTGTGATAAGAAAGCCACGGCCGCCATTAGAAAAACAACTTCGCTCAAGCTTCTGATAATCAAAACAAAACAACAAGACAAACAATTACTAGACTTCTTGAAAACAACCTCAAAAACTTGTGCACCAAAATAAAGAAAACAAAGCAAGGACACCTGGGTCGCTAAACACGTCAAACACGAGCATTGTTTTAGGCAATGACGTACCAAGGGGAGCGGCCGGAAGAAAGCAGAAGTATTTTCTTTTCTCCCAAACCTGCACAACCGTTTATCTTCGTGACGTTTTATACTGAAGTGGCGCAAAATACCTCCCACATCCTAGACGCCGAACAAGAGCAGCTCGAGATAGCTCGCGGAGACGATAGCATGATTGAAGATAGAGTGAATAGGCAGGCGAACTGTTTGATGTTACACATATTTGAAAAACCGGAGACGGAAGGGGGGGAGACGGACGACGAAAAATGGGACAACAGACAAAACGTCCCAATCGCTGGCTGCGTTTGAGATGTTTTGTGTGTTGTCAACTTTTTCGTCGTCCGTTCGTGTCCGGTTTTTCAAGAATGTGGAACGGCAGCATTCTCGTTTTATTTTTTGGCACCTCCTGCACTGGTAAAGAAAAGTATAGGTTGGTGTACATTCAGTCGCCTCTCAAT
The DNA here is from genome assembly GCA_037355805.1 of Ixodes ricinus. NCBI lineage: Eukaryota > Metazoa > Arthropoda > Arachnida > Ixodida > Ixodidae > Ixodes > Ixodes ricinus. The sequence continues at coordinate 9,539 of JAZHYW010002383.1, read as the reverse complement.
ACTCATACCGGAAGCATCTCAATACACATGCCGGAAGCACAGTTCTCTACACTTTACTGCACCGGTGCAGGAGGTGCAGGTAAATCAAACGAAGGTAGTGGTTCAGACGGTTGACGTCACGACAAAGATGATCAGCTGCGACTAACAGGTTGTTTATTCTCTAAAAAGCGCCGCGGAGGGTTTCGGATAGTCGCGTTCTAAGATCAAAACCGTCGAAGTTGACAGTCTGATCCCGTTCTTCTTTCCACCGGTAGAGAAATATTCACTGCAAAACGTCCCTACTGTTCCTTTCCTTTGTATCGGCCTTTCGGATATGATAAAAGTGTAGCCAGTCGTGACTAGCTCAGAACCAGTCGAGGAGCGTTCTCCGCCTTTGTTCGGATTTTGCCTCCCGGGCAGCTGTTCCCCATCGGTTGAATAAAATAATTTTACTGCTTTTATTTAGGTCGTCACTATAGGCCACGAAGGCTAGCAAAAGCGTCGGTGTGGTCGGCGTTTGATTATTAGCCAAACTGGGATTTATTCCGATTTCATCATCGAAAAGAAGAGTGCTATCAATTCGTCAATATTTACGGTGATGTAGTAAGAACGCGATGTGTCCAAGCTTACATCGTACACAATTAAACTTGTCACCGCCGATTACGAAACCCACTATTTAATTTGTCATTTACAACTAATAATCCAGACCCTGACGTAGAGGGTAGAAACTACAAAATGGCGTCACTGAACGCGTCTGCTCACTACGAACCAGCTAGCACGAGCCTCTTCGCTTGAAAGTCTCCCAAGGCCGCTCGTAAGTTCATGAATCGCGAACCGTTTTAATTTCAGAACTTCCAGAACCATCATTTCACAAATTCACCCATTCACCCGGAAGCTGACAGTGCTGTGGAAGCTATGTGCTCGTTGGGCCAGCCAGACTTTTGCCACGTGATCACGCTTCCTCGCGCATAATCCAGGCGCAGAGAATGAAGTCAGGTGATGGAAGGGGGCGGCTGATTGGTCGGGCAAGCGCGTAGCTTCCACCACAATCTCAGCTTATGGGTGAAGGAAATAAGTGAGGTCCGGTGTCGTGTGACGTGCGTCTGGACCCGGTGACGCGCTTTGGGAACCGCGGATGTATCACAGTTGAAAGGCAGAGAGCTTACGAAGGGGAGGAGGTACGAAAGAGTCCGCTTTGTTTTAACATTTTCGCACTGAAAGTCAGGCTTTTGACTTTCTACCTTTTTTTCTTTTGGCCCAGTGAACGATGTGCTATTAGTAAAATGCCAATCTAAAGAGATTTATCCCAGCCCGAAATTTGTTTCATGGGCCCTTTTAAAGTGATGTTGAAAGAGGGGCAAGGGGCATAAAGGGTTAAGGAGGGGAGGGGGGGGGAGAAGGGAGCGGTCGCGCCAGCCCCAGACCATAGCCTCTATATGTAGTTCCCAAATATTTCGAAAGGGTGTGATAAGATATTAGTGGGAACGGATATGACCCTTCTTCATTATCATGACCCCCCCCCCAGCCTTGTTTCTCCCGACCATTTTCTACGGCACTTCCTGGCAACCTTTCTTGAATTTCCTTCCCCCGATTGTTTTTGCCGCCCCCCGTCGCCAACTCTTCTCAAGCACTACCAACGTCACTACACACACCTCCTCAGGTGACCCCGGTGGTCGTTATTGACAGTAGCAGAAGATAAGGTCTAACTCCGCGTACTCTGTGCACGGCTCCACAGTATCATAGCGTTCACTATTCGCCTCGATACCGAACCGAATATTTCGCCCTTAAATCACTTCTTCGCAAAGTTGTGAAATGTTACTTTGTTTTCCCCGAAAACTTCCACAAAGGACAATTTTGCTACGCGAAGGTCTAGAGGATTCACAAGCCGCCTAGGGAAAATCTAGACAGCAGTGTCTCTAACACGGCGTAGGGATGTAGTGACACGCTGGCGCGACGTCATCAGTTCAGCCGTTCAATCGGCTGTCCCCGCGGTGTTGCTAGGGCGCGCTTCGATAAAGCTCGCTGCGGCTTTCTATTTCAGACTCTCGCTGGAAAATTGACCACCGAAAGAATTTGGGTGACTGACATCCCGCCCAGTGTGACGCCATCATCACACGAGTCCAACCAGCTCGCTCCGCGAAATTGGTCCCCAACTTTGTGCCGACGAGTTTAGCGATTCTGGAAGTCTTTTTCTCGGCGAATACCCATAAAGAAGGTTTTGGGACATTTTTTTATTTTGCCGACCGTCTTGGCAAAATAACTGTCCCTGATGAGGTGCAATTATCCCTGCAAGAACATCAGTTCGGAACGAATCATTGCATTTTTTCGAGTCCAACGGAGCTAAAGTCGCCTTCGGTTTTTCTGTCGACGGGCAGGACATGTACTATTCCATTCCACATGCCAACCTTATGGCGATCCTCCGCAAGACCATCAAGGAACAAAGTGTAATAATATATCAAGATGCATGTCGCCTCGATGTTGACACCTTTTAAAAACTATAAGATGTGTGTTTGAGGGCTGCCGTGGTATCACAACAAGGTCACCAGTATTTACAAAAAAATGGTGCGTGTGTCGGATCTTGGGTGGCGGCACGACATTTTAATTTTTATTTATTTATTCATTTATTTATTTATTAGAGTACCTACATCGCCTAGAAGGCATTACAGTAGGGGGGCACAGAAATAACATGCAAAATATACATCGTTATACACGAAAAAAGAAGAAAACACTACTACACTTATAAAGACTAAATCATATGAAAATTTAAACAATTGATTGAATTTTCTCAAAGAACAACTCTGGCATCAAAGTTTCTACAATGTCATTAGGAAGCTTATTCCAATCCTCAACAGACCGTGGAAAAAAAGAGAATTTAAAAACATCAGTTCTGCACTTATATGGACGGATCTTTTTTGAATTGTCAACCCTTAAAGACACATAAGCAGGTTCTAGAAGATGTGTTGATTTACATATACCAGTATTATTGTGGAAGATGTTATGCAGAAGTTTTAGACGAAGGCACTGACGTCTGTGCCTCAGCGGCCTCCAGTCCAGCGATGACTTCAGTTCAGTTACACTTGTCCTGAAATCATAATTTCCCGTAACAAACCTTGCAGCACGGTTCTGTATTTTTTCAATCTGCTCCTCCAAGTTGAACCTATAGGGGTCCCAGATTGTACACGCATAATCAAGAACTGATCTAACAAGTGAAAAATATAAGGTTTCTTTCAGTGACGAGGAGGCCAATCTAAAATTACGTTTAATGAAACCTAGCGATCGACTAGCCTTGGCGGTTATATGGTCAACATGTTTATTCCAACTTAAATTTGACGAAAAAATAACTCCTAAATATTTAGTTTCATTTAAAAGGATGAGGGGCAATCCACCAATGGTGTATGAAGAAGGGAAGAAATTCGTTTTTCTTGTGAACCTGATATAGACACATTTCGATATATTCAAAGACATACGCCATTGAAAACACCAAGCTTCAATCCTGTCCAAATCACTTTGAAGAGCAAGGGCGTCAGCATTACATGAAACATCTGCGTACAAAACGCAGTCATCGGCATATAATCTTATTTTAGAAGAAACTTTTTCGACCAGATCATTAATGAAAATTAAAAACAGGAGAGGTCCGAGTACCGATCCCTGTGGGACACCAGATGTAACTTGGACTGACGGGGACCGAATCCCATTAATTACTACAGACTGTTTCCTGTAGCTTAAGTAGTCACCTATCCAACAAAAAATTTTGGAATCAATGTTTAGTTTCCGAAGCTTAAACATGAGGAGAGCATGTGGAACCACATCAAAGGCCTTATTAAAATCTAAAAATATGCAGTCGACCTGTTTTGCCCTATCGAATGAAAATGCCAAGTCATGATATAATTCAGTTAACTGAGTAGTGCAAGATAAACCAGAACGGAAGCCGTGCTGAGCTGGAGTAAAAAATTAATTTGGGCAAGGTGACTCATGAGACTGGTGTAAATCACGTGTTCCATGACTTTACAAGATTCACTCGTAAGAGAGATTGGCCTGTAATTAACGACTAGATTTTTGGGACCAGACTTGTGAATCGGGACAACATTTGCAGTTTTCCAGTCATGTGGCAATACACCAGTATTGCCTTCTTATATTTATTCTGATATTGAATTTTATAGTAATATTTTAAAGTTGCATTGCCCATATGGCTATTCTCATCCGATGTCTTTCTGGTTCCCTGATCAGAAAAAAATGGCAACGAGAGCCTAGTGGTTTGCCATAAGCGTGAATTGGTAACCGGAAGGTTGCCATTTCACCATAATTTTTACATAACTTTAGTATAATTTCAATATAATTGATTAATGGTTCGCTTTAATTCACTATAATTTCACTATACTTTCTACTTGAGTTAATTTGAAGCAAATGGAAAATGTAATACGAACCTTCTGTAAGTTATTTGGCCATTGAGGATACATGCCGCGTCTATAAAATGTGAATGTATTTGTGTCATTTTGTTTTGTTGTTCACCGGAAAAGGAGATAGCCGGGTCAGGTTTAGAGCTTCTCAAGCATATAGAAATGAGTTAATTACAGAAGTGATTTGAACACTTCTATAATATAACAGCACATTTGCTTACAGTATCACTCCGTTATTATAGATCATATTATACTCAACGTATATTGAGGAAACAACAATAATGTTTAAGGAGTTTCTTAACTGTGATGGCATACTTGAGTCAACATATCGCAAGTCTAGCTAAATGAACGTGTCTATATTAATTGAGGCCGCATCAGACATGCCTTCGAAGACACATTGATCAAAGAACCTTGGTATTGTTAGAGGCGGGGTTTATGCCGCACGTCCGGGAGCTTCCTGGCTCGTGACGACGACCATTCCCCGAAGTGAAGAACCCAGGGGTCCAGTGGAGGTGGGAGAATTGGTAACGTAACGAACGGTTTAATTACATGGTTGCGATACAGTCGTCAAATCCGAGAGAACTCCTGGAGCAGCCTCACGCTCCGCCTTATATAGGGTCCGTTTTCTCCCTCACTCCCCGCCAGGGCAGCAAGTGCGCAGCAGCAACCCGCCGTCAAGTGCGTCGTAGCAAGGTCCGCCGCGTCGTAGCCAGCAGTGCGTCGTAGCCAAAGTTCTCCGCAGTTAGGCCAGGCCTCTCTCCCCTTCCGGAGCGCACCAAGCCGCACGCACGCACACACGTCCCGTTGACGTCACGGACGCGTTGAGACCTGTCTCCGCAGGCGCAGACACGTAGGCGACGGTTCCGTACTCGTCGGGACTCGTTTCGCGTAGGCCCCGTCCAGCAGGCGACGTTCCCGGACAGATCATGACTCGTTTCCGCAGCGTTGAAACTCGGAAGAAGGTCGCCGAAGGTTCCATTCTTAACAGCCCCTCCGGGGCCAGGGAAACCTCGAAAGGCCGGTGGTACAATCGCTGGCCTGAAGAGGTGGGCTTGGAGTAGGCCTTGAGAAGACGCTGCAAGCACCCAACAAACTCCCAAACCTCTTACAACGGAGGCATTAGCGGAAACGTCCCACACAACACCACGCCACACCGCAGTCAAACGCTCGGAATTCGCCAGAGACCCGCCAGACTGGATTACGGATTACCATAATTTGCCAAAACAATGCGAATTGACCCGCTGTCGCCAAAACAAAACTCATTTTTCCAACGAGGTCACAATGAACAAAATACAAAAGACAAAAACTCTTTGCAATTTGTGAGGTCCTTTTGGGGTTTTAACGAAGTGCCCCCACTTAGATCCTCATTCCCGTGGATGACGAAGACCTCTGAGATCATCCCTACTGTTTTTCGTGATGCCAGAAAAATCTGCTCAACCCATCGGCATTGCCGTTAAATTTGCCTTTCCTTTTTCTTGCCCTGAAGTCGTAGTGATCGATTTTCACGTGATTTCTAGACGTGAAAATGCGGTCCTTATAGCGCCGATAAAACAATCCGCCTTTTTCATGCCCCGTCACATTGGTCCTAGCAATCTCCTGAGCTGTACCGCGAAACCCTGACACACTAGGGTCGCTCTTCTGCTCGACTGTCAAAGACACTCCGTCTGCTCGTAGCAGAGGACCAAAGTTACGTGACGCCGGAGCTACGAGAGATCTTTCACTGATCCCGTCTTCCTCCGCCTTTTTCGCCGGCTCGTTGGGACGGCGTACGCTTTCTACTGCTACGAGGTCAGGCTGTTCTACAACCTGGTCCCCCTCATCCCGTTTCTCTGCCTTCAACTCTGGGAGTGCTTGCTCCCCGTCAGCTGCCTCTGGCTCTGGATCACTCGTTAACAAAGGGGCGAGCTGACGCGATTTGGACCTCGTACACGACTGAACTAGTCCTTCTCCCAGTTGTTGACCCCTTTCGCGCAGCAGGAAATCTGACCGGTTAGAAAACAAATAGGGATACTCCAACGGGACTGTTTGCGAGACAGCCGCCTCTGTCACCAGCTCTCCGAACGGGCCAGTTATCCTTACTGTCGCCATAGGCAGACAGACACTGTGCTTTTCGAGCAGCTGCTTGATCCAAACTACCTTTCCAGTAAAATCGGATGGCGTTACATACGACGGATGAACAACGTCCATCGTCGCTGCACTGTCCCGAAGCACCCTGCACGGCTTTCCGTTTACCTGGAGCTCGTGAAGATAGGGACGAAGGAGCTCCAGGTCCTCGTCACTACCGGTCACGGTCGAGAACACAACCCGCGGTTTCTTACATCTGGCCGCTGTGTGTCCCGGCTCCTGACAGTTGTAGCACAGGAACGGCTTCCTTGCCTCGAACTGCCCTGTTTGGCTTTTCCGCGCCTCGTCTCCGTTCGAGTGTTCTGCGCTCTTTTCTGGGACCTTTTGTCCTGCTTCGGGCTTCTCGGGCCCGTTTTCTCGCGAGCCGTTTCCCTGTCGGAAGGTCTTGCGCTGATCGCTCCGGCCGGGTTCGCTTTCCTCTCCGCTCAGCTTTCTACGCGTTGCGTACTCCTCGGCTAGCTCAGCGGCCCTTTCGACAGAGTCGACTCCTACCCTGTCCTGCACCCAGAGCTTGACTGACTGCGGAATGCTACGAAAGAACTGTTCGAGGCACACACACTCGACTACCTTGTCTCGGCTTTCGTACACTTCCTCGCTCTTCAACCATTCTATCAAATTGGTTTTAAGCCCGTAAGCGAATTCCGAGTAGCCCTCGCTGCTCTTTTTGGATGCGTTTCTAAACCTTTGACGGAACGCCTCGGCAGAAAGGCGGTACCGTTTCAAAAGGCTGGACTTCACCTTGTCGTAGTCGTCCGCGTCTCCAGCACTAAGGCGCGCGACAACCTCTGCAGCCTCACAGGGCAACAAAGTCAAAAGCCGTTGCGGCCACGTTTCTGGGGCGAAGCTCAACTTCTCACATGTCCTCTCAAAGTTCACTAAGAACAGGCCCACGTCTTCCCCAACTTTAAACGGCTGCATGAGCTTCTTCATTTGATACGACTCGGTCTCACTTGCTCGCACCGGAGCCCCAACTCTACTGTTCTGCGAGTTTAATCGCTGTTGTTCAATTTCGAGCTCTAGCCTTTTCAGCGCTCGCTCCTCTGTCGCAGCCTGCGCTCGTTCCTCTCGCTGCAGCCTGCTCCTCGCTCTCGTTCCTCTCTCGCTGCAGCCTCTGCTGCTCGTTCCTCTCTCGCTGCCGTCTCGCTGCTCCGTTCCTCTCGCTGCAGCTTCGCTCTTAGCGTTCTGAAGCAGTTCCCACGCAATTTTAATTTCCCCTGCTTCCGCGCTCTCTGAAATCGCTTTACTGATCTCAGATTTCTTCATCTTTTGCTCCACCTCCACACCCAATTCTTCACATAAACAGAATAAATCTGTTCTCAGTAACCTCATTAGATCCATGATCGCTGCTCTTTAGCTTTGGCTTTGTTCTAAAACTTGTCGCAAGGTTGTACACAAACCTAGCGCACGAGTCAAAACCTAAGGATTCCCAGCAGTTCAAAATTAATTACCCATAATCTGAAGCCTGGCGAATCTCAAAGCAAAGTCCAAACGCTCACCCGCAGATGTAGCACGATGTCGCATGGTCCGATCCCAACCGCTGCCAACCAGTTGTTAGAGGCGGGGTTTGAGCCGCACGTCCGGGAGCTTCCTGGCTCGTGACGACGACCATTCCCCGAAGTGAAGAACCCAGGGGTCCAGTGGAGGTGGGAGAATTGGTAACGTAACGAACGGTTTAATTACATGGTTGCGATACAGTCGTCAAATCCGAGAGAACTCCTGGAGCAGCCTCGCGCTCCGCCTTATATAGGGTCCGTTTTCTCCCTCACTCCCCGCCAGGGCAGCAAGTGCGCAGCAGCAACCCGCCGTCAAGTGCGTCGTAGCAAGGTCCGCCGCGTCGTAGCCAGCAGTGCGTCGTAGCCAAAGTTCTCCGCAGTTAGGCCAGGCCTCTCTCCCCTTCCGGAGCGCACCAAGCCGCACGCACGCACACACGTCCCGTTGACGTCACGGGCGCGTTGAGACCTGTCTCCGCAGGCGCAGACACGTAGGCGACGGTTCCGTACTCGTCGGGACTCGTTTCGCGTAGGCCCCGTCCAGCAGGCGACGTTCCCGGACAGATCATGACTCGTTTCCGCAGCGTTGAAACTCGGAAGAAGGTCGCCGAGGTTCCATTGCTTAACAGTATGAGTGTATGTAGTTTTCATTATAAACCTCTGATTTTTTTGCGACGCCTTCCTTACAAATGGTGATACTCAGGGCCAGCGCTAGGCAACACGTGGAACCGAACAAAATTACAAGCGATAAAAAAATGTTGGAAAGTGGGAAAAAAATATCGAAGCTTATCAGTACAGTAGAGTACAGGGCAAGTATCTAACTAATTTGCAATTCGCGGCTACCGAAATATTTATTCCAGATGATACTGAAGTAGACAGGTGTTGTCGTTCGTAGCAGTTAATGACGTTGGGCTTTGTTACATTGTACTTTGGTCTTAGAGCTGGAACAATAATAGTCCTTTTCTATCTTAGGATGACTACACGCTGCCCTCCAAAAGTCCCAAGTCACTCTGCCTATGCACACAGAACTGGACGTCCCATATTTCGTTTAAATGACCTTGATTCACGCTTTGTGTGGAGGATGTAATATACTATATTTAAATATAGAGAGCGGGGCTCAGTGTTCCGTGAAACCACAGTGCCAAAATATGAGGCTCATACAAAAAGAAAGTGCACGCGAATTTGTACACAAATGAGACCATTACGAAATCTCGGCGTTCAAGGCTTTACATTGTTTAGATGTCGGATCGGTGGCAAGGCACGCGAAAATAAATCGGACGTGACTCAGATCCCCTTGCACGAACGTTCGCCACATTTCGAAGCTCCAGGCTGCCTGAACTGCAGCGCTTTGTACAGAAGCTCTTATTTTCTTCCCGGCTGCATGGGGGCTTATGCAAGTCAGTGTCTGCCGATTTCCTACCTAAGACTTTTTCTGAATAAGGCGTTTTAGCTGCAGGGTTGATATGTGTTAGCACAAGTCTGAGACTTGTGCTAACACATATTGCCGCAGCGCAGCTGACCAAGGAGGCAGCGCGCTCGTGGCCGGCGA
>JAZHYW010002382.1:0-11636 GCA_037355805.1 Ixodes ricinus | reverse complement strand
GCCCTCGGTTCATTATTTCTTATGACAATTATCTAAGCGAGAAAGGCAGCAAGAACACACAAATGTAAGCAATGATTTTTACAACAAATACAAGACTCTATGTTACTTCTAAGGTGTATAAAAGACCCGTCATGAAAGAGACACTGAACGCTCGAAAATATTGTGAAGTGCCTGAATCGGACACGTATGTCACAAAAAATGAAGTTCCCGCGAACAACTCTTAGCTGAATAACTACGCTGTAGATACATCTTGAGTTATGAAAGAATCCGAAATTAACGCCTATTGCCCCAAGGCAGGAACAGGAGGCGCCTCGGTCGGCTTGCTAGTCAGGGCGGCTGGTGGCAAAACAGGGCAACTTTGCAAGGGCATGTCACCGAGCGATTGGACACGCCCACTACGTCACGGTTCGGAACGGCGCTCGGAGATTCGCGCTCGAGGTCGGGTCAAATAATCGCGGCCGCGGGCCGTCTCAGGAGTTGCAAACATTCCCCGTAGGGATGGCGCCACTAATTCAAACCAAACTTATAGCGAGTTCGTTTCACACGCACTGACACCGTTCGAGTTCTCTCCCAGAATGCATCGCACTCGCAGAGTGTTGCACGGAGAACTGGACTCAAACGAACTCATCAAACGCACCAAGTGCAGAAGACTGATGCTGCCGCCATCTATGTTGTAGAAAAGGTACCGATCTCAAACCGAAACTAGCGCCTTTCTGTTCGGAGTGATGGGTGGGAATGCGAGAGTGCAGTCGCTACCCACGTTAATCTACAAACGTTGGTCGCTGTAACCTGTAGTTTGTAGTTGCGATGACTTCAAGCAACTCGTCTGTCGTAAAGATAGTTACAGACGGCGTAAATTTCCGCAACCAGCTGTCTACAAAGCAGCTGGTTGCGATCTTTCAATTCTATAACCGTTTACACTGAAGAAAACTGATGATGCTGTCCGAGCAGGAGCTTGTCCGTTTGAGCATGGTATTTTGCGTGAACCACTGAAAAGGTACAGCTTAAAACTAGACTGTTGGAATATCCAGCAAAACATTTCGTGGGACTTTCGATTTCGATCGTCATTACAGGTGGATCAGATATTAGCCTTGGTGAGGGCGTCGAGAACGAGAGCTTTCTCGAACAAAATACGATGGGGCAAGTTAGCTGACGTAGGTAAATGTTAAACATGATGATGTTCCCCAAGCCTCAGGTAAAGTCACTATGTTTAGCTTTCTCTGATGCTTACTGGGAAGTCAGATGTTTCTGCTGAAGGAGTTTTGTCGACAAATGTTCAATTTTTAACCCGCACACGGATGGTGTTAAACATCTCGGGGTCGCTGATGCGTTTGTTCTGGGCATTTCTTTACACTCTGGTACATATATCAGCGTTTGTACGGCAACAGAGCGACTTAAAACCTCCAAATAAAGCACGGTTTGTCAATTTCTTCCTTCATGAAATAGCAGAAGCTCACAATTCAAGCTCGCGTCTGATTCCGTTGCCCACGGGACGCGATTTTTATCAGACAATCTACTTTTTTTTCTTTTTCGGTTCCGCGACACATCGTAGCAGACGAACCCTCGTCGTCTGCTCCCGCTCCTCGCCGTCCTCGCCGGAGTGATGCATGACGGGATTGCATTTTGGCGCACGCCCGATTTTCTCGGTGCAGCGAGTGTATGCACCCGGGGTGTCGCCGCTGAAACGAACTCGGAGAGTGCAACCACTCATGGAGTGCCGGCCGAAACGAACTCACTTTTCGCCGCGAGTGGGCACGCGTGGACACGAGTGCCGTGAAACGAACTCGCTATTAGAGAGGCTGTAGTGAGGGTGGGTGCAACTCAAAATCTGGAGGGCGTTTGCAATTTAATGGCGGCGCCTGAGGGAGAGGATTCGGGAAAGGATATGCGCCAATGTTGTCTGCACGAGAGCAGACGCCCGCTCTGTTGCAACTCTGTTGCACCATGCGCCCTTCCTCCTCTCGCCTCCCTTTGCGAGCAACGAACGCCTTGGCGTAGGCGTAGCCTTTCTCCCTTCCTTCTCGCTCCGGGAATTGCAAACGTCGAGAGGAGAAAGCAGGGTTGCCAGAAAAGCAGCAAAGTCCAAGATGGCATTATTTACCATTTTTCGCGTTAAGCAAATACTTAACCTATCGGATTAAAACTGGTGGCTATGGAAAAGTAATCATTTATACCTTGCATAAATTATTCAAGCACATTAATGGGCTCTATGACTTGAGTTAGGAAATAAAGCGACCCTTTGTCTCATAGACTCCCAGCAACATTTAGCAATGAAATGGCGTCCATATCCCGTGATCCCTGATCTAGCAGTTGCACCCACCCTCACTTGAGCCTCCTACCAAACTTCATCGCCGTTTGGTTTCGGTTACGTTCCACAATTAAAACGTGCCTCTTCGCATAAATATTACGCTAAACACCGTTTTTGGTTTCAGGATAAAGAGATGATCTGCGCTCATAACACCCTATAGCCTCCTCGCATAAGCAGGAATAATTTGAGTCGCTCAGTGAATCCAGCACACTAGACTGCTAGGCTCAGCAACTGATATACCGACCGGCATTCGAGTTCGCAGCAGTCGACGAAGGCGGTTATCCCGACCCCGGCATTTGGGCCCGTTTAAATCGTGTTAGCGATCGGCGTTTCACTGCACAGACACGAACCCCAGACAAGCGTTGGCGGAAAGGCTGCCCTGCGTTTGTTATTCAAAATAACCCACGTGCTCCGAACTGCTCGGAACCATGCCGAGCTCTCCGTTCGTGTTGTCGAATGCGCCGTCGCCATAGCAACAGCTCGCCTCGCGGGGATCGGGAGCTTGAGGGACACCAGAAGTTCTGGTTTTTCTGTACTAGAACGTCACTTTCCTCCTCTCACTTAAAAGGGCACTGACACGCCAAAATCATTTTTTTTTGTATGCGAAACGATTGAAAATGATGCCTGGACATTACCCTCTAAATTCGAAACTTGGGAATTGAGTATTTGTGAAGTAAAAAAACAATTTCCAAATGCCGAATTTGAAGTTCCCGCGCGATCCGCGCCAGTGGAGTGACGTCAAACATTGAGAGGTCCTGCAAGTCGAGTTTCTTTCGCGCCTCCGCTCCGAAACGCCGTGTCGCCGGACCAAGCGAGGAGGTGAAGAGCGGAGAGAAGGGCGCCGGCGTACCGGGAAACCGGTTTCCTGCGTGCGTGCCGTGCTGCCTATCGCTTCGAGGAGACGACGCTGCCCCGGCGGAGTCACAACCGAAACTACGATACACAGACACCAAACCCAGTTGTTTTGACCGTTTGACGATTTCCTTTTCGAAGTCTGAGAGGTCGTCGGGCACCTAAAAAAACCACTTCGTCCGATTCCCCGACTCACCGATCACCCTCTGCTACATGCGTCGAGCGCCGCCATGTTTTCCGAGGGAGGAAAAAATTCCGGGAGGCGACATCACAACGGAGTCCGATTTTTGGTATCTCAAAAAGAAGGGCCGTAGTGCGTTCGCTATTGCATTAAAAAACATGTTTTACAATTGCCGTTATTAAATGTTATAGAAATATCGCCTACAAAGCTTCTAAATTTCATGTTTTTTTACGTCAGAAATCAAAAGAAGCGAGGAGGTGAGGAGCGGGTGAGTAAAACGCCAAAAATAAAAATGCGCGCGCGCGCTGGGAAAATGTTTTTTTGCGATGCGGTATTTTTTTGGCGTCTCTATGACTACAATTTGCATCGTTTTAGACAATAAAAAAATACGACCTCTGAGGTGTCAGTGCCCCTTTAAAGGGCACTGACACCTCCAAAACATTATTATGTATTTTTTGTTAGGCGATTTATTATGGTGTCAGAAGACTACCCTATCAATAATTTTTGAAGTCAAAAACGCAACTGCTCGAAACCGAAACTGGACTGGGAGGAAGAAATGTAGGATATTATATCCAAAAAAATCACGTAACTAAGCAACCTTCTTTTTTTTACAGTGAAGCTGTTAAAGCGAGTACTACAACGAAATTTCGACGCTTATTTTATGGTCTATATGTGTTCAAAGGAGCAGTATCACGTCGAACACACCAATATCTGGTTAAAAAAGACACGAAAATGAATTTTAAAACGAATTAAACGATTAGCAAAGAGCATCTGGTGGATGCCGCTAACGCCTGGTTTTTAATGCCCGTCTAGGAACCTTGATAGGTAGTGATGGTTATTGTCTCGCCTCCGGCTGCTGGCCACGACGAGAGAAGAGGAAAGGAGAAACTCCCCTCTTCCCGAGAAAATCCTTTTGTGCGTCCCAGAAGTCGCTATTGTCCCTCTACAAGATTATAAAAGATTAACCCGTCACTCAAAATTCTTACAAAGCAGCCGCTTCGGTGGCTGGAACGACTAGGCCATCCTCTCGACGTTAGCCTCGCCGTAGCTTTGCTCGTCCCGAGACGACCTACGTCACGATTGCGTCGGATGTCACGTGCTCTAAGCTGGGGCTTCTCCGAACGCTTGCCAGAGTGGGCCACTTGTAACAAAAAATAGAGCCACCAGGCTCAAAATACAGACGTGCGATTGTCATTTACGGATATTGTAGATCATATTCAACCTATTTTTGAACACGACGAATATATTTCAAATTTCGTTGAAGTATCCCTTTAAGGGCTAGGTTCCCCAGGATCGTGTCCGGTACCAAACAAATGTCGACACAAACCTGCACAAACATCTGGACAGCTGAAGCCAGACAACCAGTCTGGTTGTCGCCGCCAATCATAGATGGCGGAAACCTTTCCAGCTATCTAGAGTGCCTATACATACGCGCGCTTTTGCTGAGTGGTGACATTAGAGTGCCTTCATACACACGCGCGCTTTGCTTCATCTCAGCCATTTTCACGCCCAATCGTTTTTATGCATTTTGAAGTGCGCGCAATACGGTGTCCCTCAGCTCGAGCGCGCAGCTGTTGAGCTAATGCATAGACGCCATTTTATCGCCCAAGTCACGCACCGAGTGCGCGAGAGCGTCACGCGCTGGCACATTCAGTGCAACAATTGATGTCTTCACCCTGAGACAGACAGACATGTAGGCACCCTAGGTGACATCTCAACCATTTTTCAGCCCAATCGTTTTTAATGCATTTTGAAGTGCGTGCAATCCGGTGTCACTCAGCTCGAGCGCGTCTCAGCTTTGGCTTCGCTCGCAGATAAAGTGAAACGAAGAATAGAACCCTCAGTTGGGAAACTCACCGTTGAAACCTGGGCCGCTGGCGTCCACCGAGACCGAGCTAAATGTGACAACAGCGCCACTCTTTATCATTTGTCTTTACTATGGTCACCTTAAGCTTTCAGAACGCATGCTTTTGCGTAAAAACCAACAGAAAAACCTATTTTTGTGGTAACTTTTATTAGAGTTTAGTACCGACTGAGGGCGCGTGATGTTTTCTAAAATCTTTAGTTTGCAAGGTTTTACGGCACAATTAATACTGTTTTTATACAACCATGACTCAGCGGTGATTTCAGGTAGCGCGTTCCGACCTAGGCGCATATTCGCTTCGCTAGTAATTCGCGGCGCGTCCTCTAGGGAGACGGAGGTGGCGCCCCTGAAATCTCTTCCTTCGTATCTGTTTCTGCGCCAAAATGTCCGATCAAAGCCAAAATATAAGTCACGTGCAGTTCCTCGAGTGGCCGCTGCGGGGAAATGGCGGCGTTGATCGCCATTAGCTCGGTTCTCGAGGACGGATCGGTGCCACTTTTTCAGAGCAGTCTCTATGGCAGTTTCCCAACTGAGTGGTTCTAGTAACGTTGCCACGCACCAAGTGCGCGAACGCGTCACGCGCTGGCACATTCAGTGCAACAATGGATGTCTTCACCCTGAGACAGAGAGACATGCAGGCACCACTGATCTCCACTAGAGGGGCTGGATGGCGCATTGAGCAAACAGGTATGAAGCCACCGGAAGTAAGCGGCTTGTCCCGGAAGTGAGCGCTTGGCAGGCTTTGTAACCCTTCCGAGTGCTGGTTCGAAAAGCGTCGAGGGCGCTGGATTTTCCCTTGTTCCCCAAGACAGCCTAGCTTGTGGCGCAGTAAGAACTCATGCAGACCCGAGAAGTATCATAGGAACTCATTCAATGTAGACATGTTGAGATTCTAGTTGTTCAAGTGTGAATACATCCCAAGTTCAAACGCCTCATTCTCTGGATTTAATCCAGAACAGGAGTATTGAAACCCAATCAAAGACACAAAAAAGCATGGTACAAAATATCGACTGAATGCACTAGGAAGCCCAGCGCACGCCCGACCTCCGGGACAAGCATCGAACTTTCGGTGGCTTCACTTGCGCCAGGCTCGGAGAGCAGCTAAGCGCCATCCAGCCCCTAGAGTAGAGATCAGTGGTAGGCACCCTACAGCTATCATAGAAGAATGGATAGTTGGGCGAGCTGGTAGGAATTCATGGTAGGAAACAGCGCGCAAAACAGACGAGGACGAAGAAACACGTGACGAGCGCAGCGTTCGTCACGTGTGTTTCTTCGTCCTCGTCTGTTTTGCTCGCTGTTTCCTACGCTCTTATCAGTTTCGGTTTGGACTCACGATAGGTGAAGCTTCGGCCAAAAAGCGGTTCAAAACAAATCGCCAACGACATCGGCCTGGAGGGTCACGTGAAGGATGCGATTGAAGCGCGACTAGGAGAGGTGGGGAGAAACATTAATAAAATTAATTAGTTTGTGACTAGAAGTATAATCATTTGTATTTTTAAACAAGCTAAATATAATTATTAGATATTATCAATCATATTTGGCGCGCTACAAAATTCAAAGCTGTCTTTGTTTTTGCTAATAATATGCATACTTCTTATTAGCGTCCTCTGTACGCCACTAGCAAAAAGGCCGGCTAGCAATAGCGATATTCGCAGTTCTTTGTAGACCTTGTGGCGCGCGGAAAGACAGGCTGTTGACGTCCGTCTGCTTGCTTGTGTTTGGGCCTCCATGTGCTTTTCGCTTTTAACTGTTTTAGCGGCAGTTAACACCGTTTGGGAAGCTTTGTTGTTTGCTTGGGCGTGATTAGCCCAGTTACTTGCGCGGGAACTTGGCAGTCGTGCGCTTGGACCTTGGACACTACTGCGTCCAAGGGGCTCAACGTGCGATGATGAGCACAGCGCGATACGCAAAGAAACGGTGCTCTGTGGAAGTGTGTGAAAGCGACACCCGTACGGCTGGCATCTCGCTGCACCGGTTTCCCCTCGACTCTTGAAGGTGAGACTTAGCTACTGTCAGTAACATGCCTGCTGTGTGATGTCATGCCCCCTTGTTCGGTCTTCTCTTAACTCTTGTTAGTTTTACCTAAAACTATTAGGGTTGTCTGGATGTGCACAAGAAACTACACCTGAAGGCGTAATATGTTATAGTAGGAATGTTGACTTCGCAGCGTTGTGTGCCGTCATTATAAAATTGCCCACGATATTCAAATTTACCTGTACCGGCCTGGCTCTGAGGAGCCTAGTGTCGTGATCATCGGCGTGGATATCAGTGGTACAACACATATATATAGTAGGCCATCTGTGCGTAAGACTCGTGTTTTACTCTTCATGATGTACACAGAGCGTTGATGTCATGCATTTGTTAATGTCCTTGCTCTGATTTGCTTTGGTTTGTGGACATTTTGGCTACATTTTCTTTTCATAAGTATTCACGGCACCCACACAGCACCATGCCTTATCTGCAGGCGCGAAGCCTGGGTTTGGTTCTGCAACAACCGAAGTCTACAGGGGAAGACTCCATGGCAGCTACGAGACAGGGTAGTTTGCTCCTTACATTTTGAGGAGTCAGCTTTCCTGCGGCCTGGACACCTCCGTCACAATGCGTTGCCAAGTGTGCTTCCCACAAAAGGTAAGCAGACCAATAAACCTTCCGTGCACTTTGTGACTAAGCACGGTTAACCCACTCATAGAAAAATAGTTACCACATGGGGCTGAAATATTGCTTCTGTGGGCTCATAACATTTTTATATTATTTGTAGAGACAACACATGGCGACATTTGCAGCAAAAGCTCTCCAGGTTCAGCAGTTGTGCATGGTGAGCTTTTTTATTGTAACTAACATAAAGTGGCAGCAACTGCCAGCACCACTGCATCACCTTATGGTCTTCATGACCTGAGCATTTAGCAATAAAACTAGGTGAGATTAGCTGGAAAAAGCTGGTAGAACATGGTTAGAGGTACTGCTAGAAGTTCATTTCAGGCCCGTTTATAATGACATGTTTTATTTGAAGTGACATAACCAACGTCAATATCGGTCCACAGAGCATCTTTTGCCATGCCGACACCCAGTCTTCCAAAATAAAGCTGCCCATGAAAGAAAGTGATTTACATTTTGTGTTAAAGTAGGCGAATTCACCGTATATTTGCAGAGGTGAGTTCGCCACCCTCACCGAGCTACACATACTTCGGCAGTTCAGACTCACGGAGCTTCTGTGGTCACCCTGACGACCAGTTTTTCGAAATGAAACTTTCGTGGGAACAAGGTGATTTTTCTTGTCGTGTGTTAGAATAGACACATAGAAATGAACTCAACTACTATTCTATGACTAACTTCACGCTAAATTTGCAGAGAGGAGTTCGCCAGCCTCATCGAGCTGCTCGTACTCCGGCCGCTCAGACTCGCGGAGTTCCTGTGGTCACCCTGACCACCAGTCTTCTGAAATAAACCTGTCATAAAACGAAGGTGAATTTCCTTTTTATGCGTTCAAATAGGGGAATAAGAAAGAACTTCAAGCTCTTCTCCTTCGCTTAGTTCACATTAAATTTGCAGAGCCGATTTCTGCGGCTTCATTGGACCACACATACTCGTGCACCTTATTAGGTAACAGTCCACTAGGGGCCCATAATAAGTGGTGGCCGAATATTGTTTGTGCTATCCTTTTATTCCATTTTTTTGTGAGCTTGCTTTTTTAACTGGTAGAAACAGCCCAACTTGACGAAGGACAAGAAACAAGGAGTATACAGACAGGCGCTGTAAAAGTACACAGAGAGGCACTGTTTCTGCCAGCTAAGATGAACAACCAACTCGCCCAACTTTCCGCTTTGTTGAACTTGCTTTCTTGCTTACAGCTTTTGTAAAAACCTTTTTTTATTTATTTTTGCAGTTGATCACAGCTACGCTTTACATCAAGGTGCTGCTCCTGCTCAAGAGTCCAGCGGGACGTGGCTGACATGGAGATTTTGGTTTCTTCACCGTCGCCTAGAGACTTCTCTCTGGCTGTGCTGCTGGGCCTTCTCACAAATGTGAGTGGTTTCTATGATGCGAACTTTTTTCTTTTGCAGTTATTTTTTGTGAAATTATAAAAGGTCAGACCGCAAAAATAAAAAGCCAAGGCTCGAAAAACACCAGCGGATACTAAACTTTATCTTGAGAGCTGATGGCGCAAGGAGTCACATCACAAGACCGGGTAGCTGGCAGCTACAAATCGAAGTTTGTTCAAAGTTCACATTTTTGTGTTTCACGGTATATTGTCATTGTCAAGCACACAAAAATACAAAAAAATGTTCCACACGCAGGTGTTAACACCATCAAATCAAAACAGCTCAACCGGTTTCACAGAATCATAAGTCTTCCCGCAAAACCTCACGTAAGACAGTGTTTTTTATAGTTATCGAAAAGCTGCCCTGGTCATATGTGTGTGATGCTGAGCCTGTCATGGTTCCTTGTCCTATCTGCCAAACATTAGTTGCCTGTTTTTGTGCGAGCGCTTCGCTGTTACAGTGCCATCGGCATAAGTAAGGTATGGTCAAGCTTTAAAAAATGCATTTCACAGTTTGGATGCCTGTTCTGACTTGCATGTTTCTTAGTTAAACATATAAAATAGCACGAAAAAGACGAGGACAAGAAGTATACAGGACAAGCGCTGACTTTCAACTAGTTTTTACTCAGGAAAAGCAAGTATTTTGTGTGCGCCCTTGTCTTTTTGGACTATCAGGTCTCTGGCCAACATGAAGCGCCTAGTCCGACATAAAGGTGTACTGCTGCTTTCCTTAACTTGAATTGCATATGTGTAGTTTGTCATACTTGCTGTTCTTGTTTAAAGACACTTCAAATCACTGAGGAGTATTTTTGAGTGTGAATAGATTACACATTTAATAAATTTATGGCGAATGCAAGTTTTTCTTGGAGACCTGATCTGGTTCATTTGTCAAATTGCAGCACCCGGCAAAAGCCGCAGCATCGACAAGAAGAAGGTGAACGCCCTGAGAGCCAAGGTGCGACAGCTTCAAGAGCGTAACAAGAGGCTGCAAAGAAGGCTGCAACGACAACGTCAGATGAGGACTGTTGCCGAAGTCGTTGAGAGTGTCCGCGTTCATGTGTCTCCTGCTGTCGATGCACTCGTTGAAGCCCAGCTTAGAATGAGCAATGTGAGCCGGTTTAGCCGGAGACGGATACAGCAGCAAAGTGTAAAGCTAGGCAGCAAGTGCACAGGCTACGTACGTTAGACCACCCAGAGTACTTTTAAAGCAGTGTAGGCATGTTCTATTCGAACCTTTCATTTTCTTCGGTTTCTTGAGGAGTAATGTAGTCTTCAAACTGATTCACATATATAGCGTATAAAGCTGTGAAGCAACACTGGCTTATGAAGTGCAGCATACCACAGGGCTCCAAGATGGTTTACTCAACTTGGCTTCCTTGACCTGCACCAAACAATCGTTGCGTTGCAGTGTAGCAGCACCAGGAGATGCAAGTTAAAATATTTTCAGCATTATGGTACTGTGCCCAAGGACTGCGTAAACAAGTGTAGTTTTTTTTCTGTGTATTACAGTGGTGAACACAGTTGTACTCGGAACACTGTGAAACCTCTGAGTTATTAGTGGCTGCCTGTAAACTGTCATGTCCTCACACCATCCAGCCGATTGTACATTGTCTTATTATGTTATAATGTGCCTTATGTACCGATCTACTAGTTTTCTTCCACCATTACACTTTCAAAATAGTGAATACCGATTGTATGATTCTAGTGAGTAATCTGATTGAATGATTGTAAGTGAATAAAACAAATAAAACGCGACTGTTAATGCGACGTTGGACTGGCGTTAGAGTTACTGTAGTGTATTTCACACGCAACACACTCCAGCAATTTGATTCACTCTTTTTTTGTGAAATTACATCATTCGCTTTAAGGTTTCCCACATATTTCCGAAGGACCCTGAAGGAACAAAGAGCAAAACACTGCGGCTCGAGTTTAACCACAGTGCAAAGACACGATGGTGTGACGAAATGAAACTACTCTCATAGCAGGTCGGCTCACAAAGTTGGCTGCAGAAAAAAAATATTCGAACAAAATATAAGAGCAAGGGGAAATAAGGGCGTAAACGATCCAGTGTAGAGTAAACATCCCAAGAAAAACCCGAGACTGCAGGTAAAAAGAACGACACACACACTAAAAAGTATCAAACAAAGCTCAAACACAGAGCTATGTTTGAGACTTTTTAGTGTATATGTCGTTCATTTTACCTGTAGTCTCTGAAATTCTTTTTGTTTAATTTTCGCGCCAAACCGCACGCACGCATGACGTCACGTTTTTTTCGGAAATGTCGTCATTTCCTGTTTATTTTTTGTTCCGCCGGAAGTGTCCCCACGACTCATAGATGGCGCTAAAGCAGCCCCATGGGCCGCCATTTTTTCGACATGTGGGCTTCTATGGA
>JAZHYW010002381.1:0-16116 GCA_037355805.1 Ixodes ricinus | reverse complement strand
TAGCAGCCACTTCGTTCAGGTACGTATTGCTCTGTCAAAATGGCCAGAAGACAATGTCGGGATGGCCGAGCGGTCCTGGGCGCTGCGTTCAGGAATACGCAATCCGGTCTTCCGGGCGTGGGTTCGAGTCCGCTACGGCAATTTTGCTCCTGTGGCATCAAAGGCACATTAATTGGCCCTGGTAGTATGAGCGTCTTTTCGAAATTTATTCTAATGACACCGTGAAGACTGTCAAAGGAAATGGCCAGAAGCCAACGTCCAGGATGGCCGAGCGGTCCTAAGGCGCTGCGTTCAGGTCGCAGTCGGTCTTCCGGAGCGTGGGTTCGAGATCCTACTTCTGACAAATTTTTGCTCCCTGTAACATCAAAAAAAGAGCACATTAATTGGCCCGCTTAGTAGTTTGGCGTCTTTTTTCGAAGTTTGTTAATGACACCGTGTAGACTGTCGAAGTAATGCAGAACCAACGTCTGCAGGATGGCCGAGCGGTCTAAGGCTTGCTGCCTCGTTCCAGGTCACGATCCGGGTCTTCCGGGCGTGGGTTCGAGTCCACTTCTGACAGAATTTTTGCTCTGTAACATCAAGAGAGCACATTGGTTGGCCCTGGTAGTTTGGCGTCTTTTTCGTTTCAATTTATTTACCGACACCGTGTAGTAGACTGTCAAAGGAAATGGCCAGAGAGACAATGTCAGGGTGGCCGGCAGCACGTCCCCCGGTGCACGGAGTGTCACCGGTTTGGCCACGAGAGTGCGGACTGCGTCCGCACTTACGCTACCATGGCCCAAGAACGGGTGGATGACGATACGAGCGACCTGCAGATGGACGAGGCGGAGGCGGAAGACGCGGCCGGAGGAATCACGCCCCCCACCGCAGATCCCAAGGACACGAGCTCGGACGTCCGCCCGGCCACTCAGGTCGAGGCCACCACCCGAGTTCGACGCCTACCACCAGCGACGACCGCTGAGTCTGGGAGGAATGCGGCTAGCACCACCCAGCCCTCCTCCCGGACGACGCAGAGTCCGGTAACGTCCGGGGCCAACGCCGGGGACGACCAGCAGCCCCAGGAAGACGACAGCGAAGCAGCGGAAGCCATGGATGCCGCAGCCATCCTGGCTGGTAAGCGGCAGCTGGACGATGTTCTCGCCGAGACCGCTCCCGAAGACGAAGGTGGGGGCGAACTGCCCTGGCACCACATGGGACCCAAGAAGCACCGAAGAGCACCGCCCAAGCCCCGCATTCCCGCGGATGGTCGCCAGCGCAAGGGCTCGTTGTGAGTGAATGACACTCGGACCCTTTCGTACGTACTTAATTATAAAGCTGGTTTAAACGAGTGAAGCTCTCCTTTTGGCGAAGGATCGTTTAAAAGCCCTTTTTCTTAAATGACACCTGAACGTTACCAACCCTTTCGTTGCGCCACATTAAATGTGCGAGGGTTTAACTCTAGGAAAAAACAATACCAGGTGCAAAGGCTTTTGAACGAGGAAAACATCGATATCCTTGCCGTCCAAGAAACAAAAATGCATGAAGACGATCAAATTGCACTCGCATTAAGACCATTTTTAAGTGCGTACGAAGTGTGTGTCAGCCATGCTGTCGGTACATCCGCGGGATGCTTTTTGTTTCTTGCGAAGCGTATTGCGCTTACTGACCTTAAGGTCACTACAGATAGTGGGGGTCGCCTGATTTTTTGTGACTTTTTGTTGGGGGGTTTGCAGTGGCGTGTATTGTGTATTTACGCCCCAAACAGAATCTGTGAGAGAGAGTCCTTTTTTCGTCAGATAACAGAATATGTTAATTGCGAAAAATATATGATTTTTTTAGGAGATTTTAATTGTGTGTGTAATGTCCGAGATAGGGCATCAGCGAAATCGATTAGCGATAGCAGTAGTACCTTGTTAAGAGATATTTTGGATGAGAATCTGTTAACCGACGTTGCGGATATGCACGTCGAACGTGAAGAACTTCGTTTCACCCACTTTCAGCAGTCATCGCATGCGCGATTAGATCGCATATATGTGTCCGCGGAATTAGGCCCTATTACGGTGGCATACTCTGTCAAACCTGTGGTTTTTAGCGATCACTGTCTCGTAGGCGTAACGGTTGGAAAAGAAAGTAAATCGTCACGAAAATTTAGCTGGGGTCTCTGGAAATTTAACGTCAACCTCCTCAAGGATAAAAGCTTTACTGATGGAGTGATTAATATTTTAGGTAAATTAGGCGAGAGTAAATACTTAAGTTTCACTGAGAAGTGGGAATTATTTAAAGAGGAGGTTAAACTGTTAGCTATAGAAAAGTCGTCCATCGCCAACTACGTATCAAAGAAAGAAGAAAATGTTTTGCAGCAGTACTTGCTCGCGCTTCTCAAAGACGATAGCGTGTGCCCTGGTAGATACGCCGAAGAGATAAAGGTAGTTAAGGGTGAATTGCAACGTTTTCAAGATAATCGGTATCGTGGTGCGGTTGTGCGGGCGAGGGCGGAGAAGTTTTTGCTCGGCGAACAGCCCACAAAGCGAGCACTGGCGGATGAAAGATGCTTTGCGCTGGCAAAAGAGATAACCGTTTTAGACCATGAAGGCGTCACCTACAAGGACAAAGACGGCATTCAAAGAGCATTTGTTGCTCATTACACGAACCTCTTTGGAGGCAAAGGTGAGCCGAAAGAAACAGCCGCCTTGAAAGG
Source organism: Ixodes ricinus (assembly GCA_037355805.1). NCBI lineage: Eukaryota > Metazoa > Arthropoda > Arachnida > Ixodida > Ixodidae > Ixodes > Ixodes ricinus. Next base: position 13,439 of record JAZHYW010002381.1, on the reverse strand, counting down.
TCTTCTCCAGATAGCACCTGAGCTATCCACAGAAACAAAGGACTGGATGGAACAACCCATCACAAAGTCGGAGATTGACCGAGCCATTGAGAGCCTCGCTGCTCACAAAACGCCAGGACCAGACGGCCTCTGCGCTGAATTCTATCAGCATTTCAGAGACCAATTGTCGCTCTTCCTTTTCGAAGTAATCCGTGAGGCTTATCGACGTCAAGCGCTTCCGCCCTCGTTCCTACAATCGCACACGATACTGATCCCCAAGTCTAAAGACGAAGCTCACAGACGTAAGGTATCGAGCTACCGTCCTATTGCGTTGAGCAACGTAGACTATAAGATCTTTGCGAAGGTGTTGGCGAGACGACTTCAGCACGTTATATGCCAGTTAGTTGGGGACCATCAGACCTGTGGAATTAAAGGGAGGGCAATTCAAACGAACATTCATGTCGCGAGGACTATTCTCGAAAACTCTCGAGCAGAGGGAAGCCAGGTAGCGATGATTCAAATTGACCTGGAAAAGGCGTTTGACAGAGTATGCCACGGGGTGCTGTGGGAGGTTCTAAATAAAGCCAATGTAGGTAACATTGTTTTTGAAGGAGTCAAGATGGCGTACTCAGGTTGTACGACACGTCTTGTCATTAACAATTCTTTGTCAGAAAAAATTAATGTCCTATCTTCTGTGCGACAGGGGTGTCCCATGTCTTCTTTATTATTTTGTCTCTACCTTGAGCCGCTCTGTCTAAGTGTTATCAGAAGCGAGCATGTTGAGGGGTACACAATGGGGAACGTGGAAGTGAAAGTACTGGCATATGCTGATGATGTTGCTTTTTTCTGTCAGGACAAGACCAGCATTTCAAAAGTTTTAGATTTGTGCAAAATTTTCTGTGATGCTACAGGTGCTAGTATTAACAAAAATAAATGTCTCGGGATATGGTACGGGCAGAGGGGCGATGTGCCGGTTTTTTTTGAGGGGATTCATTGGACATGTTCCCCAGGTAGATACCTGGGAGCTCCTCTGGATCACATGGAAAAGAGTTCGCCTTACTGGGAAGGTGTGATAGAGGATTTGAAGGAACGCACGAGGAAATGGAGGGGTCGTAACATGTCTATTTTCACCAGGGCTTCTGCTTGTAATATTTTTTAACCGCGAAGCTCTGGTATGTTTTACAAGTGTTATACTGTGCGCGCTACAATATTCAAAAAATGCATAGAGTTTTTGCGCTGTTCATTTGGCAATGTGCTGGAGAACCGATGCGACGAGATAACCTTTTTCTTCGTCCGCTCAAAGGCGGTCTTGGGCTGTCTCATTTGTTTCTTAGGCAGTTAGTATCGCGTTTCATTTTTATGAGGGACCAGAGACACCCATTATTACAAGTCATGTTTCAAATGAAACTTACCAGTCATTTGCCAGAATTTTTTGTATCGTCCGTTATCGGTTCCCCAGCAAAGATGGTTGGGTTTGTTAAGGAAGTAGTTGCCGCCTTTCGTTTTTTGAGTGTACGGTACTCTTTGGAATACTTGGCCACCGTTAAAAGGCGGACCCTGTACCGGCACCTACTAGAGAGTGTTTTTCCTGTACCTGTTTATCGTTCACTATATGAAAACGGACCTGGAAAGGATGTGTTATGCCGAGTTAAGAAGATGAGAATACCTCCAACCGCCAAATCCTTTTTCTTTCGCCTACATTCTGGAACGCTGCCGGTAAAAACTTGGCTCTGGGAAAGAGGTTTGCCTGTTCCTGGGGGCGTTAACTGCCCACTATGTAAAGTCCCGGAGACAGTAGAGCACTCCTTTTTGTACTGCTGGGACGCTGTTTTTCTATGGGATGTTCTCAAGAGGACTTTGAAGAAAGAATTAGTCATAACACCCTATAATATACGTTATCTAGCTGTTGAACGTGAAGATGATGTTCCCTATGATCTTTTTATGCTGCTAGCAATATTCAGTCTCTGGAAATCTCGCATGTCGGTTAGACATGCCGAGCACCCACCAAAAGGGGCAAGAGCATTTTTGATTGAACTGGTAACCCAGGTGAAGAGTGTCTATGAATACAGTGAGAGTTTGCCGGAATGGGCAAACCTATTTGATGATGTGATGAGAATGAAAGAATTTTAATTGTACGGCTGCCTACAAGTGCTGGGTAGTCGTTTTTATTGTTTTAAAACGCTGAATAAAGAAAAAAAAAGGCGTGGTCTAGTGGCTAGGATACCTGGCTCTCACCCAGGAGGCCCGGGTTCGATTCCCGGCGTCGGAAGGATTGAGTCTCATGGTGTAATGATCACTCTGGACTCTGAATCCAGCGATCCGAGTTCAAATCTCGGTGAGACCTTTCTCTTTTTTAAACATTCTTGTTGTTGGAGTATCTGCAGAGAAAAAGCACATGATTCTCAGCTCTCTCCGTTCCTCCGTGGTCTAGTGGCTAGGAGGATTCGACTTCCGGCTGCCGAGCGCGACGGACGTCATATCATGAGCTCCGTCGGAGCGGCGATAACGGCTAGCACCAGCCGGGAATCAACTGTTCAGCCAAGAAACAACGCCCACCAGGAATACAGGATGCTTCTGCCCGCACTGCCAACAAATCGGTCTTATTTTAATGCTGTCATTTTGCGCTGCGACCTGTCGGGGAGACCTATAAAATCGACGACTTCGCCGACGCACTGAAGTCTGCCATCAACCTCAAGGACATGGCCGGGTTTGGTGCTTACCAGTATAATTACGTCAGGATACTCACTTTACACAACATGTTGGCGAAGGAAAAAATGGTGAAAGTGCGGGAACTCGTGATCAAGGGAAAAACATGCGTCGTCATCGACCCAAACACCAGCGAGAAGACCTTCAAGGTACACTGGCTGCCTACGAACGTCCCGGATGAAGCAGTCGTGCAAGCGTTCACCAGTTACGGCAAAGTAAAGAAAGTCGCGAGGGACAAATGGCGCCGACCTGGTTTTGAAGAAATAGAGACAACGACCAGAACCGTTACGATCGAACTGAAGGAAGGCAACACGGTGGATTCCATCCCCCACCAAGTCACCGTCATGGGAGGCCCTGCGTTGGTGTCAATTCCGGGTCGGCCACCATTGTGTCTCCGATGCCGGAAGGTTGGACATTTGCGGAAACAATGCCGGACGCCATGGTGCAAAGTGTGCCGCACGTTCGGGCACGAGGAGGATGACTGCGTCCAGAGCTACGCCTCCAGAACAAGAATGGCAGTTCAAGAGGACGAGTTCGAGCACTACATGGATCAGGGCGACATGGACGAGACTGGCATCTCTGGCGGCCCCGAGAACTCAGGGACTCCGGGAGGTCAGGTGGCTTCAATCAACGCATCCTCTGTGGCCACGCACCCACCTTCCCAACAGCAACCGGAGCAGCAGCTGGAGCGACAGGCTCCACTCCAGGACGACCGCGCCACGCCTCACTCTGAACAAGCCGTCCTGCAAACGCAGCCGGAGCCCCAGGCTCCGGTACCGGTCGACGACATGATGGAGCTCGGGGAGGCCTCGAGCAGCGAAACGACTATCAAGCGCAAGGTGAAGGAAACCGTGCGAAACAACGCAGCCGACCAACGCTACTGTACCATCGTGAGTGGCAAGCGATGGAAAAAACGGACACTGTTCCATCTTCCCTCAAGCCGGTGGAAGTCGGAGCGTCGTCTCTTGACAACGCATCTGCCCTCAACACTACGTGATCCCAAACCAGGACTTCCCAGAAATACGTCAACCGGTAGGAAAAATTGTCCGATTTGTTTGCTTGCTCACACTCTACGATGGCTTATTGTGCACCCTGGGCAGGCGTGATGTGCTATCCCACAACTCAATCACGACAGTCGTTGGCACGCTTAATGTAGTAAGTCTCGTCGCTTCCATGCGGAAGCAATGGCTTTTAGATTTGTTGCTAGAAAAGCGGATCGATTTAGCCTGTGTCCAAGAAACTAAAATTGAAACAAGGGAGCAAGAAGAAAGCACGCGTGAATTTTTCAAGAGACATTATCAGGTTTTTGTTTCGCACTCGAGCGGAAAAAGCGGCGGATGCGCGGTGTTCATTCGCAGGAAACATTTCTTGAGAGTATGCCCTGATATAGGACATGACGATTGCGGCAGAATCAGCTATGTCGACTGCATTTTAGCGAACACCTTGATAAGGGTGATATGCTTGTACGCGCCAAACAACATGAGCGAGCGGAAAAAGTTTTTTGAGCTGATTAACTCGGTAGTTGATACGCCAGCGAAGGTCATTCTAGCCGGTGATTTCAATTGTGTTGACAGTTCCGAAGATCGCTTTCCTAGGCGGGCACCGGCAGAATAATAGTGTGAAAGTTCTGCGTTCGGTTTTAAAGGAAAACAATCTAATAGATGTAATTGAACTTGCGCGTCCCAACAACGCGCAACGCTACACCCACTGGCAGGGTGATTCTAGCGCACGCTTGGACAGAATTTATATATCGGACGAATTTGAATTCAAAGACGCCCGCTACGATGTTTCACCCGTTCCTTTCTCAGACCACGGCTTAGTAACTTTTGAGTGGAAGGCTGGCACAAGCCATCTTTCAACTCCGCATACAAGCGGGCACTGGAAGCTAAACGAGAGCCTCCTTGAAGATGACGAGTTTTCAACCATCATAAAAGAAAAACTGCGGTTAGCAGCCGAAAACTCGGCTTTTGACGCTGTAAGCTGGGAGATTTTGAAGGCGGAAGTGAAAAGTGAAGCCATGTCATATGGGGAAAGAAAGGCCAGGGAAAAAAGTTTAAAGAAAAAAGAACTGTTGCATAATTTAAAAACTCTCATTGCGGCAGACGACTCATCGCCTGGAGAGTTTAGAGATGACATAAGAGCCATAAAATGTGAGCTTTTGACTCTGATGAAAGAAAGGTACATGGGAGCTGTGGTGAGGAGCCGGGAAAAACTGGTCGAGCGAGATGAACAACCTTCAAAGCTTTTTCAGTTCTTTGAGAAGCAAAGAATCAAGTGCAACACAATCCGGCAGATAAGAGACGAAAACGGACAGAGCGTTTCCACGCAGGAGGAAATTGCAGACGTGTTTTACGAGGAATATGTTCGAACGTTTCAAAAGAAAAACGCCTGCGATGGCCGTCTTGCGGAAAGCATGCTACAGCAGCTTCAAAAGGAAGTAAGCGAAGAAGTACGCGAACGTACTAACACCGAAATTGTGGAAAGCGAAATTCGGAGGGCAATCCGGAAAATGCCGTCAAACAAGTCACCCGGGCCCGATGGCATAGGTGCGGCATTTTATAAGAAGTTTCTAGACCAGTTGGCACCTCTCCTACAGAAAGTGTTCAAAGATATATTCAAAAGAAAGCTCTTACCACCCACCATGCGCCAGTCCCTTGTGGTACTCATTCCCAAGCCGCATTCCGGCAATGACATACCTTCAGTAAGCAATTTTAGGCCAATAAGTCTCTTGTGCACGGACTATAAAGTTTTGACGAGAATCTTAGCTCGAAGGCTGGAGAGAGGTATTGCGGAAGTGGTCGAAGATCACCAGACCTACGCGATCAAGTCGCGGTCAATTGCGCACAACCTCCACGCCATGCGAACAGTATGCGAAGCCGCAGAAGCGTTCAACACGCCCCTTGCGGTCCTTCAAATTGACCTGAGTCGTGCTTTCGACCGGGTGGACCATGAATTCTTGTTCGAAATCCTAAAGCGCATCAACGTAGGCGACGTTCTTTCCGATTGGGTGCGCCTGTGCTACAACGACATATCTACCAAGATATTAGTAAATGGAGAAAAAACAGGAAAGATCAGTGTACAATCGTCGGTCAGGCAGGGGTGCCCGCTGTCCCCACTGCTATTTGCGCTGTACTTAGAGCCACTGTGCAAGGCTATCAAAATGGATGAAGGAATTCGAGGGCTTCAACTGCCAACTAAACAACTAAAAATCCTGGCATTCGCAGACGATGTTTCTATTATTTGTTCCGAAGAGAAGGAGCTTGTGAGGGCTTTGGACATAATTCGAGAGTTCTGTGCCGTATCGGGAGCTCGTCTTAACCTAGCCAAATCTACAGGTACGTGGCTGGGTAACTGGGTCTGCAAGCCTTCAAGTGTGTTAGGGATAAAGTGGTCGTCCTCCCTGGAAAAGTACCTTGGCGTGCCGCTCACGTTGACGCCTCCTAGCCATGAAACGTGGTCGGCCAAACTTCAGAAGATGAGAGCGTCGCTCCTGCCATGGCGCACGAGACAAATCCATCTTATCCAGAGAAGCTTTGTGTGTAACACTGTTCCCTTTCCTAGTTTGATGTACGCGGCCCAGGCCATTCCAATCGACGCCAGCACGGTGTCCAAGGCCCATCGGCTCTTCGCAACATTTGTTTGGCAGTCGCCAATGGAGAAAACGAGGCGCACAAATCTCTTTCTTAGCCTTAAGGCTGGGGGATTCGCCTTGGTGCACGTGGCCCTGAAAGTAAAAATAAGTCGGTTCTTTTTGTTTAGAGACTCGAAAGATGCAATCACGCGGTGGTCATTCCAGAGTCTTGGGAGTGCGCACCTTAGCCAGTGGGTGGTTGGCACATCGGAGCAACCGAAAGCAGCTAAGTGCCTACGGTTCTACAAAGAAATTGCGGAAGCAATCAAATTTTTTGAATCGAGGTACTCGTGGGAGTATCTCCAGCAAGTTAAAAAGAGAAAACTCTATTGGGACACAGTCAGCAGCATGTTTCCAGCTCCTTTGTACAGAAATGGTTTCGAATCATCAGCTGGAAAAGACGTCCTCAGGCGATTGCGCAGCCTCCCTGTTTCTCCCAAAACCAAAAACTTCTTCATTCGTTTTCACACAGAAACCCTGCCAGTGAAAACTTGGTTAGAAAACAAGGGCTTCTACCTTCCAATCGGAACTAACTGCAGTTTCTGCGGTGAGCGGGAGACGCTCCTTCATGTGTTTCTGGATTGTAAGGGCGCCTTCTGTTTCTGGGCGGATTTTCGCTATATTTTTTAATGTAACTTTGAGCCAAGCTGGGAATCGCTCAAGTTTTTGTACTTTGGTGAGGAACGGGGAGTGGAGTTTGAGTCGTTGGTTGCGATGGCCCTTCACGCGCTTTGGTTGTGCCGGACATTACATGTGGAGGCGGCGCCTGTGCGGAAAACCGCGTGGCAGTTGTTCCGGGAGAGAGTAGAGTGGACACTGAGTGCAGTTAGCACAGTACCAGACGATGTCAACCACGCCTGGCTCCAGATAAAACAACAAATTAAAAAAGCGTCATGGCCCGCAACGCACAGCCGCCCTGGAAAAAAAGATTTTAGAAAGAGGGTGGGACCAAGTGTTCTGTTTTGTTTCTCTTTGTCGGCCCAAAACATTTCGTGTTTTCTTTTAGTAGTGTGCATGCCTAGTAGTGTATGCAACCACTGACCTGGCCATGTGGCTGGTATGTACCAAATGTATACCTCTATAATAAAAAAAAAGCCGAGCGGTCTAAGGCGCTGCGTTCAGGTCGCAGTCCGGTCTTCCGGGCGTGGGGTCGAATCCACTTCTGACATAAATTTTGCTCCTGTAACGTCACACGAGCGTATTGATTGGCCCCGATAGTTGGACGTCTTTTTTTATTTCTTTAGAGACACCATGTAGACTATCATAGAGAAGGTCAAGAAGGAACAGTCAGGATGGCCAGAGCGGTCTAAGGCGCTGCGTTCAGGTCGCAGTCCGGTCTTCCGGGCGTGGGTTCGAATCCCACTTCTGACATAAATTTTGCTCCTGTAACCTCACAAGAGCACATTGATTGGCCCCTGATAGTTGCGACGTCTTTTTTATTTCTTTAGAGACACCGTGTAGACTATCATAGAAAAGGCCATGAAGCATCGTCAGGATGGCCGAGCGGTCTAAGGCGCTGCGTTCAGGTCGCAGTCCGGTCTTCCGGGCGTGGGTTCAAATCCACTTCTGACATAAAATTTTGCTCCTGTAACGTCACACAGAGCGTATTAATTGGCCCTGATAGTTGGACGTCTTTTTTATTTCTTTAGAGACACCGTGTAGACTATCATAGAAAAGGTCAAGAAGGAACGTCAGGATGGCCGAGCGGTCTAAGGCGCTGCGTTCAGGTCGCAGTCCGGTCTTCCGGGCGTGGGTTCGAATCCCACTTCTGACATAAATTTTGCTCCTGTAACCTCACACGAGCATATTGATTGGCCCTGATAGTTGCGACGTCTTTTTTTATTTCTTTAGAGACACCGTGTAGACTATCAAAGAAAAGGCCAAGAAGCAACGTCAGGATGGCCGAGCGGTCTAAGGCGCTGCGTTCAGGTCGCAGTCCGGTCTTCCGGGCGTGGGTTCGAATCCCACTTCTGACATAAACTTTTGCTCCTGTAACCTCACAAGAGCACATTAATTGGCCCCGATTGTGCGACGTCTTTTTTATTTCTTTAGAGACACCGTGTAGACTATCATAGAAAAGGCCATGAAGGATCGTCAGGATGGCCGAGCGGTCTAAGGCGCTGCGTTCAGGTCGCAGTCCGGTCTTCCGGGCGTGGGTTCAAATCCCACTTCTGACATAAACTTTTGCTCCTGTAACCTCACAAGAGCACATTAATTGGCCCTGATAGTGTGGACGTCTTTTTTTATTTCTTTAGAGACACCGTGTAGACTATCAAAGAAAAGGCCATGAAGCATCGTCAGGATGGCCGAGCGGTCTAAGGCGCTGCGTTCAGGTCGCAGTCCGGTCTTCCGGGCGTGGGTTCGAATCCCACTTCTGACATAAACTTTTGCTCCTGTAACCTCACACGAGCGCATTAATTGGCCCTGATTGTGCGACGTCTTTTTTATTTCTTTAGAGACACCGTGTAGACTATCAAAGAAAAGGCCATGAAGCATCGTCAGGATGGCCGAGCGGTCTAAGGCGCTGCGTTCAGGTCGCAGTCCGGTCTTCCGGGCGTGGGTTCAAATCCACTTCTGACATAAATTTTGCTCCTGTAACCTCACACGAGCATATTGATTGGCCCTGATAGTGGGACGTCTTTTTTATTTCTTTAGAGACACCGTGTAGACTATCATAAGAAAAGGCCATGAAGCATCGTCAGGATGGCCGGAGCGGTCTAAGGCGCTGCGTTCAGGTCTGCAGTCCGGTCTTCCGGGCGTGGGTTCAAATCCCACTTCTGACATAAATTTTGCTCCTGTAACCTCACACGAGCGTATTAATTGGCCCCGATAGTGCGACGTCTTTTTTATTTCTTTAGAGACACCGTGTAGACTATCATAGAAAAGGCCATGAAGCATCGTCAGGATGGCCGAGCGGTCTAAGGCGCTGCGTTCAGGTCGCAGTCCGGTCTTCCGGGCGTGGGTTCAAATCCCACTTCTGACATAAACTTTTGCTCCTGTAACGTCACACGAGCGTATTAATTGGCCCTGATAGTGCGACGTCTTTTTTTATTTCTTTAGAGACACCGTGTAGACTATCATAGAAAAGGCCATGAAGCATCGTCAGGATGGCCGAGCGGTCTAAGGCGCTGCGTTCAGGTCGCAGTCCGGTCTTCCGGGCGTGGGCTCGAATCCACTTCTGACATAAATTTTGCTCCTGTAACCTCACACGAGCAGCATTGATTGGCCCCGATAGTTGGACGTCTTTTTTATTTCTTTAGAGACACCGTGTAGACTATCATAGAAAAGGCCATGAAGCATCGTCAGGATGGCCGAGCGGTCCTAAGGCGCTGCGTTCATGTTGCAGTCCGGTCTTCCGGGCGTGGGTCCGAATCCCACTTCTGACATAAATTTTGCTCCTGTAACGTCACACGAGCGTATTAATTGGCCCTGATAGTTGCGACGTCTTTTTTTTATTTCTTTAGAGACACCGTGTAGACTATCACAGAAAAGGCCATGAAGCATCGTCAGGATGGCCGAGCGGTCTAAGGCGCTGCGTTCAGGTCGCAGTCCGGTCTTCCGGGCGTGGGTTCAAATCCCACTTCTGACATAACTTTTGCTCCTGTAACCTCACACGGGCGTATTGATTGGCCCCGATAGTTGCGACGTCTTTTTTATTTCTTTAGAGACACCGTGTAGACTATCAAGACAAAGGCCATGAAGCATCGTCAGGATGGCCGAGTCGGTCTCATGCGCTGCGTTCAGGTATGCAGTCCGGTCTTCCGGGCGTGGGGTCGAATCCCAATTCTGACATAAACTTTGCTCCTGTAACGTCACCACGAGCGTATTAATTGGCCCCGATAGTTGGACGTCTTTTTTATTTCTTTAGAGACACCGTGTAGACTATCATAGAAAAGGCCACGAAGCATCGTCAGGATGGCCGAGTGGTCTAAGGCGCTGCGTTCAGGTCGCAGTCCGGTCTTCCGGGCGTGGGGTCGAATCCCACTTCTGACATAAATTTTGCTCCTGTAACCTCACACGGGCGTATTGATTGGCCCCGATAGTTGGACGCCTTTTTTATTTCTTTAGAGACACCGTGTAGACTATCATGAGAAAAGGCCATGAAGCATCGTCAGGATGGCCGGGCGGTCTAAGGCGCTGCGTTCAGGTCGCAGTCCGGTCTTCCGGGCGTGGGTAGAATCCCACTTCGGACATAAATTTTGCTCCTGTAACGTCACACGAGCGTATTGATTGGCCCCGATAGCTGGACGTCTTTTTATTATTTCTTTAGTGACACCGTGTAGACTACCATAGAAAATGTCAAGAAGGAAAGTCAGGATGGCCGAGTGGTCTAAGGCGCTGCGTTCAGGTATGCAGTCCGGTCTTCCGGGCGTGGGACCAACTCAATTCCCTGACATAAATTTTGCTCCTGTAACGTCACACGAGCGTATTAATTGGCCCCGATAGTTGGACGTCTTTTTTATTTCTTTAGAGACACCGTGTAGACTATCATAGAAAAGGTCAGAAGAACGTCAGGATGGCCGAGCGGTCTAAGGCGTTGCGTTCAGGTTGCAGTCCGGTCTTCCGGGCGTGGGTCGAATCCACTTCTGACATAAATTTGCTCCTGTAACCTCACACGAGCGTAGTATTGGCCCCGATAGTTGGACGTCTTTTTTATTTCTTTAGAGACACCGTGTAGACTATCATAGAAAAGGTCAAGAAGGAAAGTCAGGATGGCCGAGGCGGTCTAAGGCGCTGCGTTCAGGTGCGCAGTCCGGTCTTCCGGGCGTGGGGTAGAACTCCACTTCTGACATAAATTTTGCTCCTGTAACCTCACACGAGCGTATTGATTGGCCCCGATAGCTGGACGTCTTTTTTCATTCTTTAGAGACACCGTGTAGACTATCATAGAAGCAGGCCGCGAAGCATCGTCAGGATGGCCGAGCGGTCCATGAGCGCTGCATTCAGGTCGCAGTCCGGTCTTCCGGGCGTGGGTTCAAATCCACTTCTGACATAAAATTTTGCTCCTGTAACGTCACACGAGCGTATTAATTGGCCCTGATAGTTGGACGTCTTTTTTTTATTTCTTTAGAGACACCGTGTAGACTACCATAAAAATGTCAGAAGGAAAGTCAGGATGGCCGAGTGGTCTAAGGCGCTGCGTTCAGGTATGCAGTCCGGTCTTCGGGCGTGGGTACGAATCCCAATTCTGACATAAATTTTGCTCCTGTAACGTCACACGAGCGTGGTAATTGGCCCCGATAGTTGGACGTCTTTTTTTATTTCTTTAGAGACACCGTGTAGACTATCATAGAAAAGGCCATGAAGCATCGTCAGGATGGCACGAGCGGTCTAGACAACTGCGTTCAGGTCGCAGTCGGTCTTCCGGGCGTGGGGTCGAATCCCACTTCTGACATAAATTTTGCTCCTGTAACCTCACACGGGCGTATTGATTGGCCCCGATAGTTGGACGTCTTTTTTATTTCTTTAGAGACACCGTGTAGACTATCATAGAAAAGGCCATGAAGCATCGTCAGGATGGCCGAGCGGTCTAAGGCGCTGCGTTCATTTATGCAGTCCGGTCTTCCAGGCGTGGTACGAATCCCAATTCTGACATAAATTTTGCTCCTGCAACGTCACACGAGCGTATTAATTGGCCCCGATAGTTGGACGTCTTTTTTTATTTCTTTAGAGACACCGTGTAGACTATCACAGAAAAGGCCATGAAGCATCGTCAGGATGGCCGAGCGGTCTAAAGCGTGCGTTCGGGTCGGTCCGGTCTTCCGGGCGTGGGGTCGAATCCACTTCTGACATAAATTTTGCTCCTGTAACCTCACACGGGCGTATTGATTGGCCCCGATAGTTGGACGTCTTTTTTATTTCTTTAGAGACACCGTGCAGACTATCATAGAAAAGGCCGCGAAGCATCGTCAGGATGGCCGAGCGGTCTAAGGCGCTGCGTTCAGGTATGCAGTCCGGTCTTCCGGGCGTGGGGTCGAATCCCAATTCTGACATAAATTTTGGCTCCTGTAACGTCACACGAGCGTATTAATTGGCTGATAGCTGGACGTCTTTTTTATTTCTTTAGGACACCGTGTAGACTATCATAGAAAAGGGCCCGAAGCATCGTCAGGATGGCCGAGTGGTCTAAGGCGCTGCGTTCAGGTCGCAGTCCGGTCTTCCGGGCGTGGGGTCAGATCCCACTTCTGACATAAATTTTGCTCCTGTAACCTCACACGGGCGTATTGATTGGCCCCGATAGTTGGACGTCTTTTTTATTTCTTTAGAGACACCGTGTAGACTATCATAGAAAAGGCCATGAAGCATCGTCAGGATGGCCGAGCGGTCCAAGACGCTGCGTTCAGGTCGCAGTCCGGTCTTCCGGGCGTGGGGTAGAATCCCACTTCTGACATAAATTTTGCTCCTGTAACGTCGCACGAGCGTATGTGATTGGCCCCGATAGCTGGACGTCTTTTTTATTATTTCTTTAGGGACACCATGTAGACTACCCATAGAAAATGTCAAGAAGGAAAGTCAGGATGGCCGAGTGGTCTAAGGCGCTGCGTTCAGGTAGCAGTCCGGTCTTCCGGGCGTGGGTACCAATCATTCTGACATAAATTTTGCTCCTGTAACGTCACACAGCGGCGTATATTGGCCCCGATAGTTGGACGTCTTTTTTATTTCTTCGAGCACCGTGTAGACTATCGTAGAAAAGGTCAAGAAGGAACGTCAGGATGGCCGAGCGGTCTAAGGCGTTGCGTTCAGGTTGCAGTCCGGTCTTCCGGGCGTGGGGTCGAATCCACTTCTGACATAAATTTTGCTCCTGTAACCTCACACGAGCGTATTGATTGGCCCCGATAGTTGGACGTCTTTTTTTTTATTTCTTTAGAGACACCGTGTAGACTATCATAGAAAAGGTCAAGAAGGAAAAGTCAGGATGGCCGAGGCGGTCTGGCGCTGCGTTCAAGGTCGCAGTCCGGTCTTCCGGGCGTGGGTAAATCCACCTCTGACATGCATTTTGCTCCCTGTAACCTCACACAGAGCGTATTGATTGGCCCCGATAGCTGGACGTCTTTTTTTATTTCTTTAGAGACACCGTGTAGACTATCATAGAAAAGGCCATGAAGCATCGTCAGGATGGCCG
>JAZHYW010002379.1:0-29313 GCA_037355805.1 Ixodes ricinus | reverse complement strand
CCTCGTCGCCACTTTGTTGTGTTTCTAAGGTCATGGAGTAATCGTAGTCGTTGCGGAATAAACCTTCAGTACACATAGAACAACTACTATTTACAATCAGGGTGATTCCGGTATCGGCAGACGGCAGCGTTCGGCTGGCTCGCTGGCTCGCGTCGGTCAGCTCGAGCTCGCTTTTTCCTCGTCGTTCCGTGTGTCTGTTCTTGGACACAACACCTGCTACCTATTTATCACTGCAAAACAAAATCCCCTGTGAACGAGCTTCCACCCAAAAACTTTTTTTAAACTTTTTGACAGAGTTACGGAAATCACGTAGCTGTGCAACTTTGTTTTTTCAATCAACGTATTTGCAGTTTTTCTGGATGCCACAAAAAACGTGTATCATATTTTCTATTTTTAGTATTAAGCGTGTGCCTTCAATGATCCACAACTTTGGTTATCTTTGGTGGTTGTGTATAAACCATAAAAAAGCGACACGTGAGGGCAAAGAAGAGAGTGAGCGCGACTTAAGCCAGCCAGTTCTCGATCGGCAGTTTTCGTGTTGCAAGAAAACAAGTTTCCAGCCGCAAATTGTGTTCTGGGTAGTTGTCCTCTCATATGTCGTGTACAAATGAAAGCTCTCGCGAGCACAAATAACCCAGTCAGTGTCCCTTTAAGAATAAAAAAAACTGTGCTGTCAGTGATTGTGATTATACAGCTCCAGAAGCTGCATCAGTTGCGCGATAGCTCGAGAAACATTCAACTCCCCAAAATCACTGCACACTGACAGGGTATTTATGCTCGCCAAGGTTTTTAATTGTACATGACATATGAGAGTCCAACTGCCCAGAACACAATTTGCGGCTCCACATTCGTTCTCTCTCCTCCCGAAAAACGCCGATCAAGAACTGGCCGGTTTGAGCCGCGCTCACTCTCTTCTCCGAGGTCACGTGCCGTTTTGTTATTGTTTAGACACAACCACCAAATATAATCAAAGTCTTGGGTCATCGAAGGCACACACTCAATAGTAAATATTGAAAATAATTATGATACCCATTTTTGTGGCTTCTAAAAAACCGCAAATGCGTTAAAAAATGAGAGAAAAACAAAGCTTCACAGCTATGGGATTTCCGCTAACTCTCTCCTCCTCTATATTTCTTCTTCCTCAAAAAGCCCAGTTTCGGTTTTGATCAGTTCGTTTTTTTACTTTTGTTGAAAATATACGTGACGCTGTAGCAAAATATTTATTGGGTAGTCTTCTGGCACCATAGTGAATCGCCTGGCAAAAAAATAAAACAAACATTGACGGTGGGTGTCAGTGACTCTTTCAACTGGCCATGCCTAGGGCACCTGCCAGAAGTGAAGATAGTTAAGCAGGTTTCTTCGATTCACTGCCAAGAGTTGCTCCTACTGATTGCCGGTGAATTATCATTCCATCTTCTCGTCTGCAAGTCTCTGGGTCGCCGCCGAGAATTCCCGCAAGTGCCTCGGGTCACTACAGAGTTTGTGCGGTTGTCGCGGAAACAGTCATCTCGATGATCGTTGACCCTCACCGCTAGCTCCTCGCTCCCGGTTGGTTTTCCCTTCATCTTCTTCGCTGGATCCCCTTCTCCAGAATTTAGTTGCACTAAAATTTCTTATGTGTCATGTTATGCAATCTGTACAAAATTTCCCACTCGCATGTTTTTGTAGCTCTAAAATAATTGTGTCGTGTGTGTGTGTGTGTTTAGACAGCCATACGTTAGTCAGCATCAGTGGGCGTCTGGTGTCTCAGCTGTAGGTGAGAAATTCAGCCAGTGCAGTGCCACTGCTAGCCTGGGGACTTTAACGTCCAATAACATCCCAACAAACACAAATCATGTATTTACCTGCACAACCATACGGTGCAGCCAACAAACACCCAATCTTTAACTATGTCAATAATTGACTGGAAACTTCAACCGATATCTCTTTCAGCAAATATAAAACATGCAATCTTTCCCACCTACCAAGGCTTTCCTCCTACCGCGTCGCAGCTCGGAGCACATACAGCGAAAGCTTGCTCCAGGCTGCTAGTCAAGCCGCCACACAGCAGTTTCAGCTTGCCTTACTACGCTGACTCACTGAGTGACTGCAAACTCATTTCTATAAAAATATAAACATGTATCACATTTCAGACAACAGAAGCAATCTTTAATTTTAGGAATATCCTGCCCTGGATGTCGAACGCTATGTTCGACATCCAGGGGCGGATTTATGCGGGGGGGGGGGGTGGAGTAGTCCGCTGAGATATGACGTTATGTCGAACGGAACGTTGCTCGGATCTATTTTGTTGACCCAATATTCGCTGTCTCCATATTTTAAACTTTTGGCTGGTGTATTTAAATTCTGTTCATTAAAAAAACGTTTACGTTGGGGGGTTTATGGGTGGGGGGGAGTCGCTCCCCTCTCCCTATATATCCGCCCCTGTCGATATCCCGCACTCCTGGCTAAAAGGTATATTCTACCACTTTTGCAGGTGTACTTTGTTAGTTCAGACAGGACATCTGTGCTATGCTTCATTTCAACTTCCGTCTGAGAGCAGCCAAAGCCTGCTCTGTGGCCGGAGCCAATCACACGCCGGCACCAAATAGGTCACGCGATCTCGCCTGCACTTTTGTATCACTCCACTACGCCGCAGGTCGTCCGCGCCGCTCGCGCTCGCCGAGTATTTCGTCTGCTACGGGTGAATCAACGGTATCGTCTGCTACAGGTTTAAAAGTGCCCTTTCACGTTCTGAAATTTAGTCACAGGGGATGTCAGTACGTAGGCTGGTCGCTGGCGTCTGTGTCCAAGCTTCCAGACCTGTTTGGCATTTCCGCATAGTTTCGAGATGTAAGTACACATTGCAAAGGGCCCGATGACCCGGCCGTTGATGTTCCCCTGTATTGTCTGGATATACCAGGGCTAGAGACGCAGTCCTTTCCCACCAGATTCTCGGTGTTCATTGTGATCGGCAGTTAAGCGGTGCCCTGATTTTGCCGCGTATCAGCCGAATTGTAGTGGCCCGGACGCTTTTTCTTGTTTACAACGCATTCGCGGATACGACGCGGCCGGAGTCTCCTGCCGGATTTGAAAGTAGACATTCATCACGACCTCTCGCGCCTGACGCCCAAACGTGCCTTTGCGAAAGGACGTTTCGAAGCGACTCGGCGAGGAAAGCAGTGAAGCATATGATTCGGCCATTTCGGGAACGAAAGCACTCAAAAAAACCGAGCGCTGCAGCCGTGTTGCCAGCGGATGTACGTGTTTTCCCCAAACCACATGCATTTACATATATTCATTAAAACATAAACTTCAGATATTTAATTACTTTTAGTTGCCAATGACTCTCAGCGGTACACATCTGGATTATTGTGCAATGTTTACGCACAAAACAGTTATTAAAAAATAGTTTGCGGACTACTTTGCGGTGCGTAGGAATGCTCTTCTCGAAGTTGCGAACCTTCCCTCAGCCATTGGCTGCGCTCGGACGGAAGCTGAAACGAAGTATAGTTCACATTTCACTCGAACAGGGTATTGTGAAGCATTTGGAAATGAAAGACGTTTACAAATTTCTTTAACGTGAAATTAGAGCGCAGCTCTTGAGGTATTTTGATTTTGTGATATACCGTGCTAAACAATTTGAGAAAGAAATATATATCTGTACAAATATAGATCACTCTCCTCCCATACTGGTTCTGCACCCTCCTCCTCTTCCGTGACCTCTTCCTTCTTCGTACCCTCGTCCTCCGTATCTTCCCCTCCTGCTCTTCCGTACCCTCCTCCTCCTGTGCCGTACCTTCCCTCCCTCCTCCTCCATACCCTCCCTCCTCCCTCAGCTTCCCCGCGAAATTTAGCTGGAAAACTGACGCCACATGACATCAACACCAATTCAATTTCCTCGAAAAATTTAGCGGGGAAATCTCGTGACTCGCAGGGTGTGTTAAAGGGGCGATGCAACGACTTTCGGTCTTTGGCCAATTAACTACCGGAATTAATCTCTGTCACCTATGTGGAGCACAAGTGTGTCTGCTTCTTGCGCAGGGGTTGCAATGATGTCAGAACGCGGAGCTCTTATTGGCTGATTGAAACACAATAGTGGGCAGACCTCAATGCATCTCGCATTGAGGTCTACCCACAATCCTTCCAACCAAAGACAATCAGAACTCGGCGTCGTTCTGACGTTACCGCCACCCCTGTGCAAGAAGCAGACGACTTGTTCTCCGAGTGGAACGAAGAACAGAAAATCATGTTTTCCTGCGAACGCACTCTTTATCTAAAAACAAATTAAACCAATCGAAGGTGAAAGTGTCTCTCAACTCTCACGCCGTCTTTCGAGTGACGTCTCTGGGGAACCAACTGGTTTCCCGTTGGGTTCTCTATTCAGAGACACCAGCAGCTCCCTCCGCAATCTTCGACTTTTCAAGGATTGGCATCGCCGAAAGTTGCGGTGAGCGATCGACGCAAAAGACAGTTCGCCACGGGGCTGCCGGTGACTGTAGCAGGAAAAGGGGACAGATTTTCTTGACTTCCGCGTGTACCCCAGTGACGTTCCACCATAGTCCCCATAGCCGCCACACGCGGCTGCAGATCGACAAATAACTTCTTTTTTTTTTTGCGGGGATTACACAGCGGATTAGCAGTTTCTCTAGGGAAGGTGACGCGTTTATTCTCACTTGTACCTGGATAAACAATATAAAAAATACAAACGGCAAATTCTTTCAAGATTAAAATCGTTGCAGTACCCCTCTAAGTGTTTATAGTGGCTGCTTGCCATTTCCGTTGTGACCCTTCCAATTCACAGCACATGAAATGTTATGGTATTCAATCTGAATTAGCTGGTTTGCTAGTCTTACTTGAGTGAAATGTTGGTCGGGCCCTCTGGTCAACGAAAGTTGCTGGGTTCTCGCTTCGACGGACATGCGTGGCTATAATCACTCTTTGTCGCTTACGGCATCCGCGGGGTCGCGCTCGCATTACTAAAGAGCTATCTAACAAATCGGCAGCAATACGTCAAAATTCATAATCTAGAATCACATAAGGAAAAAACGCGTCATGGTGTCCCGCAGGGTTTCATATTAGGGCCTTTACTTTTCTTAATTTATATAAATGATATCGTAAGCATTTTTGGTTCCCCGGAGATAATAATGTACGCAGATGACACTAATATTTTTTTTTAGTGAAGCATCTTCAGAATGCCTGGACGAAAGAGCAAACGCCTATCTTGTAAAGCTTTCAAAATGGCTCAGTTCCAGTGGGTTACAATTAAACACAAGCAAAACAAAATATGTGACTTTTAAACCAGCAACAAAACGTCTTAAAAACTCCCTTAAGATTACGTTTTAAGGTGATTTAATAGAACAAGTAACCGAGCAAAAAGTTCTTGATGTGTGGTTTAACCAAGAGCTAAGATGGAATACACACGTAAGTAAACTAAACTCAGAATTATCACGAGTTCTTGGCTGTATTTATAGAGTGGCAAGCCTTGTGCCGAGGTGGTAAGTTGAAACATTGTATTACTCGTTATTTTGTTTCAAAATGTGTTATGGAATTATTATATGGGGCACATCTACAGTATCCGATTACGATAAATTACTAATCCTACAAAAAAAAGGTCCTACGCATTATTTGAAAACTATAGGGGGAGAATAACAGAACTGCGGACGGAACCACTTTTTATTAAATACAAGATCTTAAAGGCAAATCAAGTATAGTACTTCAAACTATTTCAATTTATTTATCAAAAAAGGTTGTAGCGCCACCCCAGTCGAAACAGAAGAATCGTACCCGTTCCGTCATATTAAAAGAAGCGAACCCTATACAAGAACAAATTACGGAAGGCAGAGTATACACTATCAAACAATTAGTCTATTAAAAAACATGCCCTCTATAAACTATGCAAGATCGTTCCCTTTATTTAAAAGACGAATGTAGAGCACTGCTGGTAGGCAGCGATATAAAATTTGTCTAAGCTTCCTAATCACAATAAAGCGTTGTAAATACTTTTTTTTTCAAAGTTCATCCTTGTTTTATTTGATGTGCATGACTCGCCTTGTTATATTTTGTTGGGTATATACCGTTCAGTTTCCGTAAAGTGAGCGATAATGACGTTTGTTATTTGTGTGTTCCTTAGATGACTTTTTTCTTTTTCTTTTTATGTTGCATTATAATTTGTATTCTCGTCTTTTTTGCATTCAGTACGGATTTTTATCCTTATATACATGGCTCTTATTGTTGCTTTTATTGTTGCATTTGTGCTATGTATGCGTGTCTCAGTTCTGTAAATGTTTTATCATGTTGCAATATTTCTGTTAGATGGAATGCATTTCCATGTTATTTTTATGTGTGGACTGTAAGGGACCGGTGCCACGTCAGGCTTTTTAGCCTTTTGCACTGGACCTTCTTTCGGGCTCTGCCCGAGAGAAACACAAACAATAAATAAATAAATAAATAATTAAATAAAGAAAGAAAGAAAGAAAGACAGAAAGAAAGAAGGTTTTGAAAGTTTTAAGCTTGAAGCTTGCTCGCAGTCCCACTCACATCTGTTGTTCCTATGAATCACATTCTAAAAACACGGTAATGCCATATGATTCCACGCATTCTAAGCTGGTGAAGCGTGTGATCGCTACATCATGCATATGAACTTCATCGTTAGAGTCATGCCGACATAGATGCGAGAAAAGTCTATGTTTACCAGTCTTCAGGCTGACCTCGGTGGGGTTCCCTGTGATGACTGTTAAGGGTTGGCAGAGTCTGTTAAAAGTGTTTAGGGGTCGACTTACCCCTAAGGTTAGGGCCAAACCGACATCTAGGCCAGTGGTGGTACTCGATGTTCACACCCTTTTTCACCAAGTCAAATGTGGGGCTAACACATCTGACTTGTGCTAGCAACATTTGTGTTAGACAGATTTGACTTTTCAGTGCCACAATCCGAGGTGGAACCAGGGGCGGATCCAGAGAAGCCCCCGAGGGAGGGGGGGGGCAGGATTCAAAAAGGGCTGGGGGAGGGGGAGAAGGAACACTCGCTGCACACCTCATTGCGTGTTGGATATTTGTTTAAACGCACATAAAAATAGTGGAGAGAGGGCTTTCCTCCTCAGCGAGACGAAGTGTCGTACTTCAAGACATATGATCATGATATCTCCCGCTTCGAAGCGGGGGATAACGGAATCTTGATTTAACTCTGCCCACTTCGCACCACCTAATGGCGAATTCCGCTCGCAGACCTCGAGCGCTCCAAAAGCGCTCCATTTGGAGCGCGCATATACCGCTCGCAGATCTGGCTCGAGTTGGTCATCTTCCGCTGGCATCTCTGGCAGCGCCAGCCCCATGGAGCGTCTCCAACACCGCCAAACTTGATCCGCGGGATTTCAGGGAGTTTGGCGGAAGTTGAAAGAAGCGCGCTACGTCATTTTCTTTTACTCGGCGGTGCGCATGTGCGGCGAGATTGGCGAGGTCGCCGGACCGGGCCGGCCCGTCGAGTTGGATCTGTTCGAATGCGTCGGTTGTTTACGCGGGATTGGGACAGCTCGAACGCTTCTACTTCGCGTAGATCAGGGATACAAAGCCGGGACTGGAGCATGGCAAATCGTAAGCGCTGACATACGTGATCGTGAGAGGAAGAACGAGAAAAAGAACTGCAGAAGATCCGAAGGAGGCAGACGCAAGGTGAGGCCTGTTCATTTTGCAGCCAATGATTGTTTATCTTTTTACACTGCATGCCGCCGGCGTTTTCTCGTGCACTAGAACAAGAACAGATTAGGCAACGACCGTGCAATTGATGGTTTGTTACCTCTTTGTGTTTATTAAAGCCTTACCAGCAATTTGAACTCCACCAATGGTGATCGCTGTGCGTGCCCCGCCGCTTCGAGGCGGCCGAAAGGTATGTGACGGTGGCGAACGCGGACGTCTTCCTCGTTATTAGTGACACGCGGCTCTGTGGTACCGATATATTCGCCCGGCCTGTGTCGTGTGTAATTTCTGCAGCTTAACAGTGACATTTATGACTGGTCGTCGGAAAGCTCAAGTTTCAAGCTCAAGCTCAAGTCGGAAAGCTTGTCAAGTTCGAGCAGCGGCCATTGTGAACGGCCGACAGTCTCGGACGGGTCGCTCCAAAAATGCGAGTTCATCTTCCGTTCGTCGATTTTGAGCGGGTCCCACGGAGCGGAATTTCGCCTCCCTCGCGGATTTTGGAAAGTGCTCCGGATCTACCAGTAGAATTCACCATGAGACCATGGTTTGGTGTTTTCGGTAAATCATGACAAACCCCAAGAATTAACCCCCAAGTCGGTTTTAACAAAATCGGTCGGTTTTAACAAAAGCGGGAAGAAAATCTTTATCTACACTTTTATTTTGGCACAAAAGACTGCTTCCAATAAACTGTCCACGACGCTGCTTTTTGCTCTGGATCTCCATTTGTTGTTTCTTTTTGTCGTCAGTATGGGAATGTCTTTGAATTATTCGGATCACCCGAATGTTCCGCGGAGGCTGGGGAATCACATGCCCCATTTTCTTCAACATAATCTCCGATAAACCCCGCTTTTTTGTGCAACACCAAAAGTTGTCACCGAAGAACACCGAATCTGCGAGAAAAGTGAACCCCGAAAAAGCACCCTCGAATTCTAAGAAAAATAAACCCCGAAAGCACTCAACCCTACCAAACCTATGAGCCAGGCAGCACCAACCCGTGGAGACGCGCTCGAAGCAATGAAAGATCTAGCTAGCTAGACGTCGCTCGGCAGGTTGACCAGGCTGACTCGCAAAAAAATCGGAGTTTATCAGGTCTTATGTTGAAGAAGATAGTGCGCAGGCACCCAGCGGCCAGTATAGTCCCTAGTTGAGTGTTGAATGGATGGATGCACGCAGTATACCGCTGGCAAGATGAATGAATGGAATCAAGGCGAATTCTGGCGGCATTTTTGTATCGGGCAGTAGCATGCGCCCTCTAGATTAACGACTCAGTGTTATTGTAACTAGCATGGTTTTTGTTTAAAATAGAATTGTTTTATAAGCATACCTTAATTGTACCGCAGAAGAAAAGTCATCCAGCGCTACATATAATTCAAACTGACCGCACACCGACAAGGATATTTTCACATTTGTGCGAACTCTCCTGAAGGGACGATATGCGGACGACACCAGGGATTGACACGAAAACGTATTTATTTTTGGAACTATGACAAGCAAAACAAACATCAACTCTGAAGGGAAGGAGTGATGTATGTTATTCATACATTACAAAAATAACAATTACGCATGCAAAATCTATTAATAACGCGTCAACAGTTGTACACTGGAAAAAAAGAACTGTATTACAGAGAGACTTACACCGACAAATGCAATATGATGGAAGGCGTTTAAAAAAATTACCGTCCAAGTTCCATGAAAGGCGCTTGCAGATATGACCCGCGTGCTGAAAGGCACTTGCACATATGACTGGCCCAGTGGCTTCTAAATTCAGTGACCGAATACAAATGTCCGTCAACAAAGGAACTACAGTCACAATACTTCTTACATATACCGTATACCATGACCACAACGGAAGAATGACTAGAAACCTGCACGAGAACAACAAGCCGCAGAACCAACTCAACCCACACAACGAGGCAAAACACACAGACCAAGCAGCCGAAGTATCCGCCCTCCGTTTGCCCTCTGCGAGTCCACGACTCCAAAGCCAACCGTCGTGCCGCAGCCATAGCCACAGCCGTTGAAGTCGTTTTTGAAAGTTTTCAAAGTTCGTAATAATTTTAAGAGTTTACTCTATACAATTAAGTTATTTATTGATATTATATATCGGACAAAAGTTCAAAATAAGTGGCACTGTTGCGCCTACTAACAGCCAGTAGAGTCCCTAACTCCTGGGCCGCGAAACGGCTTGAGTGGCCACTCTTTACGTAGTACTATATTTCTCTATGGTTGACCAGGCTGACTCGCGAAAAAATCGGAGTTTATCAGGTCTTATGTTGAAGAAGATAGTGCGCAGGATTCCCTTACCTCCAATGAAGCATGCGTGTGAATCCCGTACAGATAAGAGAAAGAAAGGCGATAAGGTGGTCCGAAGGAAGAAGCAGCCTCGCGGACAGTTCAGTGTTGCCGGTGTTCTTTTTCGAAATAAAATAAAGCAGTAATACAGACTTTCTTCCCGTGAATCTTGGGTTTCATATGTTTAAGAGCAGCTCGTTGTTTTTTTCGTTTTCTTTTATTTTGACAAAACCAGTTTGGTGGTTAATTTTTGGGTTTTTCAGTATTTACCGAAAAGACGGCACCCTACTCATGTGCGATAGAACCTCTGATCACCGGCGTCGAGTTCAATTAGACAGAATCTCTTTCGGATCTTCATAATAAATTTAAGAGTTTGAGACTGCAACAGGAAATTTGTGCGTCGATTATTATGTGACGACACATTTGCTAAAAAGCTCTGCACCAGAATGCGTGGTACAATAAGGCATGTCTACGAAATAAGTTCGAATATTTTACCAAATTATGTCCTGAGTACACTTTTAGGCTGACCGGTTGTTTTAACATATGACCAGAAAAAGAAGCACTAAATAAGTTAAGGACAATATAAAAGGGCCTACCATTTTCGCTGCACTGCATGCAATGTATTCGATAAGGTAGAAGCGGGCAAGCAAGACTTGGTTGGCTCAGACACCATACAGAAACACTCTAACTACAAATCCCGGGAAACAAATCCAATTGCTTGTTGCCTTTCAGTGTGGCCATAGGGTGTACGCTTGACCACCTTCGTCTAAGCCAAACATTTCGTCTATGTCCCTACGCGGGGACCTGAAGAGATCGGAGTGAGAGCCAATAACGTTGAGATTGTTCACAATAACGCTAACTCCTTTCTTTTTGCCTCTCTGAATGAGTTCTTGGGAATGGCAAGAAAATCTTTTCGAAGTTGGCGATCCGTAGCCTTTCCCACTCAGAAGTGCCAATGGCAGCTCGAAGGCAGCTCGCATTGACAGGGTACTCGAAGCAAAGTAATGACCCTCAAAAACCAATCACCCTGACGCCCGCGGAAGGGTTTCATATTTCTGTCGTGCTCAAAGCTGCTTATTTTTGACATTTTTTATTATGCTCGGGGATGGCGACGCTTAATCCCCTCAGGTCGGCCGAAGCCCTCCCAGGACGACGGTGAAGGTCGCTACTCTAAAGCCCATTCTCAAAAAATAACAAAATCGTTTTTTTTTGTTTTTTTTACGCTGCGTTGTTTTTAGGATGCAGGTGCGCTTTGACGCTTGGGTCCCTGTTTATCAAATTATCATCTTAACTGGCAAGTCGCAGAAAATGACACCAATACATGGTTTGAACAAACATCCCACAGATTAGATTGTAAAGTGTCGAAATTTCGAACTCTGAAAGTTCGAATTTACTACCCTTGGATACAAAAGTTTTGAATCTATTAACGGTTCGCGCCAGGCTCTGGTTTGCACAGTCCACAGAGCATCGCCAGGGCGGAGGGGGTGGGGTGATATGTCTAGGGAGGGGCTCGGGCCCTGCCCTGCCCCCCCCCCCCCCTGTATCCGCCACTGGGTGGAACCCAGGACTTTCAATGTGATGTCAACCACTGCACTCCCCTTTGTCCTATGTGCCACAGGTGTTGTGTGTCAGATCCCCCTCACTTGTGTGTAGAGTGTACATCAGTGTCATCGTCAGTCGGGAAGGGGGAGAGGCGACATTCATGATAGGATCAAAGAGAAATAATATAATTACAAGAATGAAGATAGGAACATCTCAGGAGCGAAACAATAAGAAAAGAATTATCACTAGTTAAGCAAAACACAGAAGGCAGTTAAAGTGGCATCATCACAGTGATAAACCGTTCCCGCTACCGTCCTTGATTTAAGTCCGTTCCACTCGGGGTCTTGCGGAGCGGTGCCTCTTGAAGTGATGATGCCAGATACCGGTGTCTCGTACTCCCCTGGAGCTGTTCGTAGCAGCCGTCGCCGACCGTAGCGGCAGGTCCCCCTCTGAGCTCTGGTTGTCACCGTGCGTCACGGCCCGACCCTGGCTTTTGCCGCTGCTTGTTTTCTCGCGCTCGCCTTGTTTTCGGAACGCGCTCGTTCCTTTCTTCTTGTTTTCTTCAACCCGTAATACTCGTCACCGGAACGTGACAATCAGACAGACGGGGAGATCCGTGAACGTAAGGGCGCATTTCCTTTCTCTCCGTTCTTCCCGCGCAGGCCACCTTGCGGTGCATTATAGTAGGTGGGGCTGCGTCCCTTCGTTCAATTTCTTCTTTATTTCCTACTGTTTGCTTTTCTGTTTCGCTAGAATATAATTAAACCTTTAGTTGATAATCAGCA
Organism: Ixodes ricinus; assembly: GCA_037355805.1. Classification (NCBI taxonomy): domain Eukaryota; kingdom Metazoa; phylum Arthropoda; class Arachnida; order Ixodida; family Ixodidae; genus Ixodes; species Ixodes ricinus. Next base: position 17,026 of record JAZHYW010002379.1, on the reverse strand, counting down.
CTCTGCATGTGCGCCTCTTCTTTCTTGCTCCTTTCTCAAATTGTGTTGTTGCCACCTTATCAATCCACCTCTTTAAAAATCACATCTCGGCACTTTGTCGAAGTCAAAAAATAGCCAACATCGGCCCTGCCTTAGTGGAAGCCTACGCGGCAAGGAGGCAACTCTACTTTACCGACTTCGCACCGGAACCACTCGCACCGCACAAATTTTACCGAAATGGGGTACGATACCTCCACCTTCATGCGACGGCTGTGGTGTTACAGAATATATAAATCACCTGCTTTGCGATTGTAATAAGTTCGAGAGTCGTCGAAAAGACTTCACTCACGAACTTAACAGACAGAAATTCAAGATCAACGATATTACAGATTCAATATATCCCACTGGAAGGTGAGCTCGAAGAAAGCTACTACAGGCCTTTTTCCTAAACTTCCTCAAGGCGACTGGACCACAAGCACGAGTATAGAATGAAATACTGAGTGCCAATTACACTTCAGAGACCGGAAGTGCGCGTAAATGGACCTGCGACTTATCTTCGCAACAAGGCAAACACTTTAGTTTTTTGTGTGTGTGCGTGTGTTAGCGTTTTTTTTCTTCTTCAATCATAATTTATTTCAGTTAGTTTTATTTATTTTATTACTTCAATTTTCATTTATGGGCGGGACAATGCCGGCCTCTCTCTCTCTTTTAAAAATCATGGTTCCAGAGTTTCTGGTATGAAAACACATGTTCGCGATCCATGGATTCACGAGCGACCATTGCATGCTTTCAAGCGAGATCTCATGAGCTAAAGCAAGGGTGCAGGCGAGCTGGTTCAATACTGGCATGGTAACCCTGGAGCCGGGGGAAATAAGGAACGAAGGACAGACACAAAGCTCCAATTTCATGAGAGCGCTTGTGTTGTGCACGCAAGTTATCCACCCAAATATCTCGAACCACTGATTTCCTAAAAAGGTGGATCGGTTGGGTTGTTTGATTGCCAGTTTTGGTGTATAAGAAGCTTTGGCTTTTTTACACTGCCTGTAGCATGCCACAGGCACCTATGGGGCTTTGTCCTCCATGGAAGCAACTACTGCCTCTGCAGCCCATGACCTGGCGGTCCAGTCCTGGTTTCAGACGTTTCTAAGAACCGAGGCCTTGCGGCTGGTTGTTCAGAAAGGACCACTCCTGCCCGTGTGCTCCTTGCTCATGCTCTTTTGTTTCCTCTAATCCCCCACAATGCTATTTATTAAGAGCTATTTTGTTCTCCTACGAGCGCTGCTAAGCTTCAGCTGAGAACGAGGGCACAAGTCCACTACTCTTGTTAGGCCATGACAAATCTGGAAGGCCTGTCAATTAAAAAAGACTGGCCGAGTTAAGGAGAAAAACATTCAAATTTACTGTGATGTGCAAGACAATGCCATGCCAACACATTTCGAATATGAATAATCATTGCTTTAGGGGTTTATACAATAATCAGATAAATTCTTAATAGCTCGAGCATCAGTAGTGTTGTTCAGTATTAGAGTGACTTTCTATTTTAATTTCTCCAGCGAATCATGTGTATATGGTACCACTAAAGGGCTTCGAGGCATAATGGTAAGTACAGTGGCCTGCGATATGAGTTAGAACAGGTGAACGGCTATCGGGCGGTAGAGACCGCACAGTTTAGCGGGTAGCGAACGAAGGCCTTGGCGGCAGTGACGATGTTCAAATTTGTAGGTTCACCCCCCACAGGCGATAACTCCGCGCTCCGCCGAGCTCTTGATAGCATTTGTATCGCGATGTCCGTACTGCCTGATTGCAATTCGTGCGTTCCAGCTCATTGCAGGCCATTGTACCTTAGGCTTGTACGAACACCCAGTCCTCGGGATTCATGGTTGTGACTAGTGTCACATTCGTTTGGGGCGCACCGCACCGCACCGCGCTGCACCGACGGACGCGTCACATTCGCCTGGTCGTGTCGGTGCGGTTGCACTACGCTCGCCTGGGACTTCATGCGGCGCGCGGCACCGGTGCGTTGCTGCACCAGCTGCACCGTCGGAGGGCGACCATGCAGGTCCTTGCACTGCGACCTTGAGTTAACGCTCTCCCGCTTCCTTCGGCACTTCCTCTCTCTCTCTCGAATCGTCGTCGGCCTTACTTCCTCGTCGCGCGAAACATGGCGGCCCGCAGCTCGAGAGAACGTGATGTCGGCACTAAGCGCTCTGCTCTGGCTACCATTCAGCAGTGACGACAAGCGTCGGTTTTTCCCTTTTCGGAAGTGTGTGTGTGTGCGTGCGGTGCTGCGGTGCGTTGCGTCGGCCGCCGAGCAGCCAGTTCACCACGCCGGGCACGTGATGCTTTCTTCGTTCGTCGGATTCAAGACGTCGGTGAGCCTTCGGACTTCGTTTGAACTTTTCCCAGGACTTTGGGTCCCGCAATGGGGACTTTCCTTTTTCGGAACTTTTGTCTTCTTTGCACCGGCCAACTTGTTTCCCGGCTGCAGTTTGTGTCGCCAGTGGTGAGTTGTTTCGCGTTGTGTCGGGAATTGAGTGCTGTCTTGTTTTTTTCGCGGCCCCGCTGCCCGAAGGTTCATGAGTGTGTTGTTGGAGTAACGCGTGTTCACATTTTGTTCTGATAGTTTTGTCGTGTTGTCGCCGTGCGCGCTTTTTTATCGCCTAATTAAATGTCTTGTTTTTCTTTTAACCCCTGCGTGCCCTCGCCTCTGTTGATTTTCACACCGAACGTGTGCCTATCGCTTGTCACCAGTCCGGCAATAAAATCGTATATGTGTAAACGCTGTTTCATAGTCCATGCGTTTTGTTTTTACGCTGGAGGGCGAATTTTCGGTGTAACAAGTACATACTTGAACCATCCACTTGAAAGACAATTTGTTACTTTCATTCCTCGCCAGATGGCGCGACCCGTCGCCCCACTCTTGCGGATATTTTTCACCGTCCACCCGTTCATGTTTTGCCCTTGCAGTGACCGCACCGAGCGCGTAACACGGCGGGATGCTTCGCGTTCGCCTGGTAGTGCGTCATGTGGTGCACCTACACAGTGGCGTGGCCTTGGGGGCGAGATTTTCTCGGTGCCGTGCGCGCCCCAGACGAATGTGAACTTGTGACCTCCAAAAACGCACTGAAGATTCAAAAAGCTCTGTTTAACCAATTAACAAACAGCCAGTGCCATGCATCAGCTTTATAAGGAATTACCTGGGTTTATCTTTGGCCTGTATGATGTTTTTCGTGTATCTGGTCACAGCAATAGAACGAAAAACCGCGCATTTGAGTCGATGTGTTTTTACGAGCTTAACAGTAAATTAACAACATTTTGTGTGTGCTGTGCATGCAGTCATTTGAGCGAGTTCTAACGTTTTACTTATACTCCGTTTCATACTTAGTAAAAAAACGCTATCAAAGGTAGTAGCGCGAACCTGTGGCTTCATTTATGAGATCATACCCTGTCTCCTGCCAGCCGCTTTTACAGCGTTGTAAACCAAGTATGGAGCAGTATAGTTAAAAAAGCATCGATAATAATCCCTGGACAAGGGGGACACAGAACAAACACAAATCTCCCAACACAGCTATTTTTTTTTTCATTTCATCTATTTCATCTAAAAGGCCCAGTTAGGGCATCACATAAAGGGGGGGGGCGGTTTAATACCATGAAATAACAAAAAAAACGCACCAATAGAGATTAATTCAAAGAAAGAAAAAATAATTCTAGTAACAGTTATAAAAAATATAAAACAGCAAGATATCACTGGCACAAGATGCGTTTCAAGAGCACTTAGGAACGCAGTAGAGTGGTTAATGGTAACTAGAAATGATGGCAATTGGTTCCATTCGGAAATGGCGAGAGGAGGAAAGGATTCATTAAAAGCATTGGTCTTACCGAAAATTCGTTTGATAGCACAAAGGTTATTAAGGAGAGATGATATTCTTTTTTTTGGTGGGGGGGGGGGGGCAGGGGGGGGACAGCAGCGAGTCCTTGAGGTCTGAGCAGTGATAATAAAGTTTGTGAAGGAGGCAGAGTCGGGAGAGTTTCTTTCGGTAGTGCAAAGGGGTTAGCCCGAGTTTATATTTTAACGTAGAAACACTGGTGAAACGAAAATATGATGATAAGATGAAACGTCGTGCCCGGTTTTGCACTGCTTCTAAGGTATCGACAAGGTATGATTGATGGGGGCTCCAAATCAATGCTGCATACTCTGGTTTAGGTCTAATGTAGGTTTCATAAGCTATTTGTCGAACGCGTCGAGGGGCCTCTCGCAAGTTTCGTCTGATGAATCCAAGAGTCTTCGATGCTTCTGCAGAAAAGGTTTCAATGTGGGTTTTCCAAGAAAGTTTAGTAGTTAATCTGATGCCAAGATATTTGTACATGGAAACGGGTTCGGTAACTTTGTTGTCTATGGTACACTGATATGCTAACAGGGACTGCTTTCTGGTGAGTTGCATTAATTTGCACTTGGATTTATTGAACGACATCAACCATTTTCTGCACCAGTGGCCAATTTTCTCTAGATCATTTTGAAGTTGGTAGTTGTCTGTTACTGATAAAATATTGTTATATATAACACAATCATCTGCAAAAAGCAGAATTTTGGAGGAGATGGTACACGGAAGATTGTTAATGAAGATTAAAAAAACCAGGGGGCCAAAAACGGAACCTTATGGAACCCCTGACGTAACACTTGTTAGTCTTGATTCGTGATCGTTAGTTACTGTGTATTGGACGCGAGATGCGAGAAAATGATTAATCCAGGAAATTACTAAGGGATCTAATTGCAGTGATGATAGCTTGGAGAGAAGACGTTGGTGAGGAACACGATCGAAGGCTTTTGAGAAGCCCAGAAAAATGGCGTCGGTTTGTACATGACTTTCAAGGTTTGTGTGCGATTCGTGAACAAATTCGCACAGCTGGGTCTCGCAAGACAAACCCCTGCAGAAGCCATGCTGATGTCTGAAGAGAAAATTGTTTGAGGACAAGTGAATCATGATTTGTAAATACAAGATGTGCTCCAGAAGTTTAGACGATATGCAGGTTAAAGAGATAGGACGAAAGTTAGAGGCTAAAGACAGAAATCCCTGTTTGAAGACTGGGACAATCTTACCGATCTTGCAATAAAAGGGAAGGCAGCTTTCGGAGAGCGACTGGTTGAAGATGAGATTAGGAAAGTTGCTGGATATAGCAGCTGTATTTTTAAGAAATTTCGCATTAATGTTGTCAGGGCCTGCTGAGGACGAATGTTTAAGTTTTTCAACGAGTTTAATTAATCCGGTTGTGTTAACAGTGACCGGTGACATAAGATCATAACACTCTTCAGGTAGGGTTGGACTATTTAATAGGTATTAATTTGTAAATATTGAAGAAAAGTGGTATTTTAACACTTCGGGGAAGTCACTCTCTCTGACTGGTTCTTCGTTGAGGTCTGTCTGATTTATGGTCCAGGGTCTACTTTTTGGTGACATAAGCTTCCAAACTTTTGTCGGGTTATTGCGCAAGATTGTAGGTAAACCTTAAGAAAAAATTTTGTTTTCGATTTTTGTGTAGTTTCTGAGAGTCATTTTATTTATTTCCCCTCAAAGGCCCCGTTAGGGCATGATGTGCGCGACTAAAAAAATCCGTCTGGTCCTGGTATCGAATTCAGGCACCCCTCCATTTCCAGTGGAGCGATCTACCAGCTGGGCTAATCAGGAGTTAGACGTCAGTAGAGCAAACGGTTTTTAACAGCTGCTACCAGTGTAACACCAACAAAGGTGAACGGCCTGCATTTTGAGGTTGCGATATTAATGCAAAGGTGTAAGCCAGCTGGACAAAAATAACGATAATAATCACTGGAGAAGGAGTACAAAGGACGAACACAAATCTACAAACACAGCTAGGTGACTGGTGTGTGACCGAAAAAATCTGCCTGGTACTAATATCGAACAGGGACCTCTCCATTTCCACTGGAGCACTCCAGTCAGCTAGCTGTGTTTGGAGATTGATTTGTTTCGTACTTTGTCGCCCTTCTTCCACTTCTCCAGGGATTATTATCGTTATTCTTCTCGAGCTCGCTTGCCCCTTCGCCTTATCGTAATAAAAAGTGTGTCCCGTCTAATGGTACTACAATAGAGATGTGGAAACACGTTCGTACTAAAACCTACCGAATATTTATTTTGACTCGGAAAGTAGCGGTGCCTCAGAAGGGCGGATGACACATTCCATGAAGGTCCATAAGGGCGAAGTTGGTTGATGACAAGGACGAATTTATAAAATTTAATTGCACAAGCGAGCCGGTATATGTAAAAAAGAAAAGAACAATCACAAGGCCTTGCAGCTTGTGAATAAGATGAAGCGATGACACTGAGTTGTTTAGCTATTTATCTATGCTTACATATACCTTATGTATTTTAATTGCATAAATATACTTAATTACAATGGAAACGCTTGCAAGGGTCACGTTCCATCGATTGTATGGAGGCAGCTATTTTTCCTTGGTGACGATGATAATCAGGCGCACGATTGATTAATCATGTTGCTGGTTTTAATATAGGAATGATTTGTATCAGGTATTAGATAAATTATAATATATTGAAAGCTTTATGAAAATGTCTTATTGATGATTTGTTCAGAGTGTTCAAATAACTCTGGCGTTCACAATTCCAAATTTTTGAAAATAATAGTCCCAACGGCATCGATCCCATTCACAAAATGGCGGCCTACGTTGACTTCGCTAAACTGTTGTACCTGGAGAGCGTCTTCGACTGGTGTGTTTAGTGTCCTATGCTGCCCATACATCAAAAGTTGTCCCTAAGTGGCAACAAATGACGTCACAGAAGCCGAAGTGTTATGCTGTTGAATGTCGCGATCCTGGCGGTTGGTCGTAGAAATGTTAGCGAGAAGCTGAGAGTAGCACAACCGAACGCGAGTCTCGCTGTCATCACGGCGTCCCCACTTCTGGCTGCCGAAGCTTCCGTGGACTGCCACACTGGAGAGCGACCTGCAGCAGGACAGGCGTCTGCCACATACACCGCAGCTATTGGGACGCCGCCAGGATCGCGACTGGCGACATGCGTGACACGTTTATGACGTCGTCAGGCGGAAATCGAGGGACCACTTTTTTGGACGCGGTAAACACAGCAGTCGGAGACGCGCTCCAGCACCATAGCTAAACTATACCTAGATAGAATTAAGAGAGCGTGGTGGTTAAACATCTTGGTATGCGAACGCAAAAGGAGACAAGGGACACACAAAAATACGTCACACCTTCGCTTTTCCGCGTTGATCAATCGTTCGGGGAGTAGCAGCTGCTTGGATCGCCGTTTTCACGCTTGGTTGACTTAGAAAACGATCGTTTAAACCATAGGATGACGGTTGGTAAGTCGCAGGTGGGTACTGGTTCTTGGTTCCTGACAATGGGCGTGAAAGCCCATTGTCAGGCATCTAAAGGGCTAATTTATGTGAAGACCTAATTTCGGCAGATCAGCTACCACTTCGCAACAAAATAATTATGCTAACACGTCAATTTTGCGCCAACAATATTCAGACTCCCCGCTTCATCTAGCCTCAAATAAAATTCACACAAACAAAATTACAGGATCACAGGTAATCATATGTAAATTGCTAAGTCGTTAACACATGCCTACCTGAACAAGTCTATTCCACACGTTCGCTGACTATAAATGAAATGACTCTATGAAGGAGTTTTCGCCTTCACATTCCGGCAACTTCTTGACATAACTGCTAAAATTACACTTTCACTTACTAACCTAAATGAATGTTTCCCTTTGACTTGTCATTATGCAGATCCAGTACAACTGGAGCATGGCGACCTGTTTCAAACCGACTGCAATACCTCGATCCTATATCTTAAATGTGTTGAGATGGAGCTGCTTCACTTCTTTTCTGGAGCTTGCGACTGCAGTTACCAGTAGTTTGTACTCTAAAATTACTTTTAATTGGCAACAGAAGTTTACCAGCTTATCAAGGTCATTCATTATTTTCTTCAAACACGAAGTTCAGAACGTTTCAAGCGCATCGAAAAGAGCCAACGCGAACCCTTATCTGCACCTTAACTACCTTCCAAAGGATGACACTTAATTGTTTTAGAATAACTTGCCACTCTACACAGGGGCTTGGAGATTTTTTTTATATTTTCCACGGCACAGATTTTAGTACCAGTAGTCCCAAAACAAACCAAAAGTCTAGCTTTGTCAAAATGTGCAAATTGAACTTACAAAACAAAGTTGTTTAGCGTATTTGTTTTCTGCCACCGCGTCAGTCTTACACACTCTCTAGAAGGTTTTTACCTTCCAAAAAGCACTTTGATTTCAAATCAAACACTGGTTTTAACGCTGCATGCAAGAAATATAAAGTGTTTTTAATGTCCTGAGCAATAAAACCGGCCTCCTTTTGCTTGCATTTTTCCTTAAGGTCGCTGGAGTCCCAGTAGAAAACACCTATATGCAGAAATTCTGGATGCCCTTATGTTAGAGGCTGGTTAAGAATCTGAACGCATACCCCATGAAATGACAAGGGACAAGATTGCAGTGATGGAAGCAGCATTCTACCTTTTGTAGCAGGTCCTGTAGCAGGCAAAATGTTGGTTTCCAGCAGCTACTGACGTTTTTGGAGCAGATGCCAACATCTGTTAGCACACCACTTGAAAATTAGGTGATTGCAGCGCTAAATGAGTTCATATTTCATCAGGCTTGAGGGTTTATCTTTTATACTGGACCACATTACTTATAACTTTTTGTAATGAATATAGACAGGGCACAAAAGGAACACATAATCTTCTCTTTACAAATAAGGCTCCGGTCAGAGTAGGCTTCTGATGAATAAAACAAAAAAGATGAGTGCAACGGGCAGCACAAGCTCGTGAGCTGGGGACACTAAACCACTGTAGTTAGACGATAAATGAATGCTGGCTAAAGGAGCAGTCGTAGTCTTTCTTCCTTCACGGGTTCCATCTACAATGGGCACTCAAAATTGTTCATAGCGCAACACTTCAGTTGGGATAAAGGCTCTCTCGCCTTCTAATTTTTACACCTGTAATTTATCCTGTAAACATAATTTCTGTAAAAGGCCAGCAAAAACCAGCATATCCTCTAAAATGTCTATCAATAAAAATATGTGCCCCAAGTTTTATGAACCTAGCGAACTCGAGACCCTTGTGCCTACGCTTGTGCTTTAAAAGTGACACTGTTATTTAGCTGCGTTGGAACCGGGATGAGGTCAAAGATCGCTGCTTCTTTGATCGACAGCTGCACGGGAACGACCTTGAGTATCGTGTTGATTCAAGCATATACCCTATTTTTTTTGTTCCTTTTTCGCAATGCAGTTTTTTTTTTTAAATTAGAAATCGGTTTAAAGTTAAGACCAAAGAAGGAAGATCTGTAATAATACTGAGCATAGTTTCCGAGCCTATCGCGCTAAATCCCAAAATCCCCCCCCCCCCCTTGCCAGTCGCTGCTCCTAGCAGTCTGGTGCAAAGCGGCGAAGCTCGCCGCGCGCGCGCGCTTGAGAGAGCAGGTGAGCGGCGGCATGAGGCATGCGGCGGACATGACATTCAAGTGATCTCATCAGGAGTACAATACCCTAGTTATATCCTATCACGGTAGTCGCCGTCCTACTATTACGCAATGTTTCATCGCAATTTTTAGCTCCTGACATCACTGACATCGCATGGAAGTTTAGACGTTGTCGTCGATACAACCCGCCAGAGCATCAAACGGCCAGCGTGGCGGACGAGCAATCTGTATGTTTCATTTCTTCTTAATTCAAAGCGCTGCCGATGTTACAAGCCAATGGGACCAACCAGACAGCACAATAGACAAACAAGGAGCTTTGGAAAAGAGAATCTAGAAGTCACTGCAGCTCAGTAAAGCCAGCGGGATCTAGCTTTTTCGGCCAAATGAGTGCCTGTGCTTCTAGGTATGGAAAATATGTTCGCGCGTTTATATACTGGAACCTCCTGAACTTGCGATTTCCGAAAAGGGTTCATCGTGATCCTACTGAGGGTTGGCGTCACAATCGTTCCCTGGCGGAACTCCAGACACAAGGTGGGTATGAGTGTAAAATCCGGATGACGTCACCAGCACTTTGCTAGCTCCAAGCGTGACGTGCCATTCAAAGACAGCTTGAAAAAAAGAAAAGCGGACTAAAGGACAATAGGACACCTGTAGGCGGGCGTACTTGGGGCTAAAGTCACTGGATGGGACTTTATTGGCGTCTATCCATATGGTATTTCGTTGGCATTTGGAGGCTGCGTTTTACTCGTGCCTTGTTTCCTCTTCCGTGTTCGGTCGCTTGGCTCCAAATTTGCAATCGGTTTAGCTCTGCCCTGGAATCTGATGGTTCCTAGTTCCGTATTAAGACGTTGGTTCGAGCTAGTTGGTGCATAATGATTTAAAAGGTTAAATGCGCAAAACGACAAGGACGAAGAAAACACACGACGCAGACAGGAGCCTGTCTGTGTCGTGTGTGTTTTCTTGTTCGTCCTTGTTGTTTCGCGCTTCTAAACTTTTAAATCCTAGTTCCGTAGAATGTTCTGGAAAATTGTTTTCCCCCGGTTTGCAAAAAGGTATTTGCAGTAATAAGTACAAGATAGTGTGAAATATAATTAAGATAGAGTAGACTTCGTTCTGATAAGATCATCCATAGGAGTCCGGAAGCATAGTTTTTTGTTTTTGTAAATTTTTGATACTTTACTCCTCAACACATGTAAAAAAACGTATTAAAAAGATAAAAAAATTGTTGAAGAGAACAATATTTTTGACTGCGCCAGAACGGCATACTCGATTTTTGAAGTTGTCCTTTATGTCATGTTTGGTGACACCTACCACGCAAACTGCAAATATCATAAATATGAAACATTTCGCACTTATAATAGATCGAGTGAACTATTGAATTAAATATGTACAACATTGTGGAGGTTATATTGTTTGCGTTAAAAAAAGAAATATGCACCCATGGCTCCTTTGACGTTTTGTCACTAGATGTCTGAGCCGTTATCTAAAAAAACTGAATAGCTAGTACACTAAAATTAATGTCATATATTCCTATTAAAACGTTCTTTAGAATGATATATAAATCATTGCTTTATCTTAAAAGATTTAAATTTTAATGTCACTTTAAATTTGCTTTAAAGTACAAAGCTAAAAAAATTCGAAAAGCCGTTTCTTTTTGTTGATATTTCTGAAATTTAGAGTGATAGTATCTAGCATACTCCTGTGTCTATTTATAAAAAAACAGACAAGTTGCATCATTCTGTTTTCTTCAATGTTACAGCGCTGCAAAATGTACCTTCCACGCCGGCATTTTCGCCCAATGCCACAGTCGAGATCATCTTTAGATTCAGTGTATTTGACGACGATATATATTTTTGTCTGTATTCAGGTATTCGAGCCCGCGTGATGGAGCCATCGGGCGTCGTTCAATATCTCTCCGAAAAAGACGGGCCGTTCTAATGCCGGGACAGTCCGCATGATGTCACGACTGTTCCTCCTCTCTCTCTCTCTCTCTCTCTCCTATCGGCTCAATGAGAGAGGTGGAGAAGGAAGAGCCCCCCTTTCCACATTGGCCGTCGGCACCGTCCGGCCGACGGTGAGCGGGTGCCAGAAAACGTTTGACGCTCGTGGAGTCAGCCGGGTCTGGATATTCGCGCAGCCAACAAGTGAGTGTTTTTGTCGGTTTGCTTCTCTCGTCTTTAGTAGCTTAAGAAAGGTACGGCGTCGCTGTTCAAGCTTCCTGATTGACTTTTCGGCCTTCTTATTGGCTAACGCGTAAACCTCTGATTGGCCAAAGAGCGCTAACAAGGTGTTCTGGGCGCTCCACGCTCTGCACTTTTAAGTTGCCAGTCACTGTCAGTGTTGCCAACTTTTTTTTTGCGGGAGCCACTAAATTGAAATCAGAAAGTCACTAAACAGTCGCGAGAATCGCCAGAAAGTCGCTAAAATATTCGCTGAGTTCCCAAAAGTAAGTGAATCTCAAATAATCATATCTCAGGTATTTTGTGTTTCTCTGTCAGCCGGTGCTTCCCGAGATCAGAGTAGTTGGTCCCAAGTTCACACCTGCAATATTTGCACTCAGCAACTTTTGTCCACATTTCTTGGTCTTGCAAACCAGCCAGTTGCACAGCATAGGATCCTTGAGCCATTTATCTCTGAATTTCTGGCTGTACTTCACTTTCGGCATCTCAAGGTCGAAACGCGAACCGAAGCTTTAGAATCCGAAACGATGCAGCGAGGCTAGCGAAGCGGCTGCGCTCTTGGCTGGCGGTAGAAACGTTTGGCGGAGAGCACGTGGGTACGTGGGCGCGGAGAGATGGTCTGCAGTGCTGACAGTATTGACATTTCTTCTTAAGCGCGCCGCTAAATTGAGCATATATCCAAAGCAAACCCGGCTAGAGAAGCAAAGGGTTTAGCCCGCGAGCATCTCTAAAATTGTTAAAAATAACAAGATTACGGTTGAACATCAAAGTCGCTAAAAAAGTCGCTAGCCGCTTAATTAAGAAAATCCGTCGCTAAATGTATAAAAAATTGCTAAATCTAGCGACAAAATCGCTAAAATGGCAACACTGGTCACTGTGCGGAACACAAGTTCGTCTGTTTGTTTGCAAGGGCCGCGATGATGTCAGAACGCCGAGCTCTTATTGGCTGGTTGAGAAAAACAAAACTAGTGGGTACACCTGGAGGCGTCTAGCAGCGAGGTCTACCCACTATCATTTTAGCCAAAGCCAATCAGAACTCGGCGTCGCTCTTACGTCACCGCAACTCATGTGCTAGAAGCAGACGACTTTCTTGCTCGCTTTGCCGCGTTCTCGTTGCTTTGTATTGATCCGCGGTCTTATCTGAAGTGTGAGGTAACGGTCCCCGGCATTCGTGGAACGGCAGTTCGGCCTGTTCACTGTTATTATTAATGTTTCCTTGCTTCAAACTCCTAATAGAGTCTCCCTGGTTGTTACTGATGGTGACGTGTAATAAATATGTAGGGCGTTTATTTTCTTTAGTATCTAGATATTTGTGTAGAAAAGGCCATTGAAGCTACACAATTTCGATTTTGGGCAAGTGAGTTATACGGCCACGGGAAGATTATATGCGTGACAGTTGTCACGATAAGTAGTCTGAGTTACTAAGACGGATTAATTAGCTTTTTAAATAGTGAAAATAAACACGTGGTTCCAATTAGAAACTCGCTAAGCATCATCGAAAAGCACCGCATCAGTCATTTCTAGAAACAGCCGGTCCACGTTTGAAGCACCGTCGAGTGCCAGAGGAAAGGCACGGCCACATTGGCGTCGCGGAGGCCTGCGGCGTGACGGTCGGCGCTGCCGTTTGCCGACCGAAACCAGTTTTCGGCTTCAGCGAGGTGACGGACGGCGCCGCTGAGCCAACCGCTCCGTGCACGGTTCAGAGAGCGGCGCCGCTCGCCGCAGAAGAGAGGAGCCAATGGGAGGTGGCGTAGATAGTGACGTCGCGATGCCATGGCAACGCTCAGACCGGTCTCCGCCGCGCGTCTTCCACGTTCCGAAGGACGTGTTTCGTGTCGTCTGCTATCCCTATTTCCCCCCGACGCCTTCCGCAACGGAGCGGTTCCTTGAAACTGTGCGACTGTTTCCCTTTTTATATGACAAGACGCAGCCAGACTACCTAGATAATGACGCTAAGAACAACCGCTGGGAAATTATAGGAGAGGAATTCGGAATTACAAGTGAGTTTCTCCATGGCACTTGTTGCATGTCGTCTGTGTTGTGACGGATGTCGTGTTGATTTGGTGACACTTTCGAAAGTAGCTTTCGTCTCTGGCGCGCCGCCGGGGCAGCAAAGCACTGACCTGTCCTTCGGTGTTTCGATAGAACCAACTCGGCCGGACCCAAAACCTGCGCCTCCTTCCCTTCAGAGCGCGGCGACGTCGCAAGATCAACGAGCAGGCTAGGATTATCACATTCACGCTGATCACCAGGTCATCATGGACACGTACCATGTAGGCAGCGAGTGCGGTTTCGATGCTGATATATGCGAAAGATGAGAGCCAAAACGGAAATATCTAACGAAGAGCAGACGACGAAAGAGCGGGAAATCCGAGGGAGGTGCGCGCGCATCGCGAGAGCCAGTGCTGTCACGTGACGCCCGCAAAACGGAGGCCAATGTGGACACCTCGCGTTGGGACGCCGGACGGCGGTGCCGACCGGTGGCGCCGACCGGCGGCGCCGTTTACGCTAGTGTGGTCAGGCCTTTACCGCTCGTGAAGCGAGGGCAAAGGCCACCTGTGCGATAAAAAGGCCCACGCGGGTTTTCCTTGTCTTATCATCCGGGTTTTCTTACCGTCGGCCTTGTGCCTATATGGAGAGCAAGTCCCCTGCTTCCTTTGTGGTGACGTCAGGACGACGCTGAACTTTGATTGGCTTCGATTGGAAGGATAGTCGGTAGACTTTAATGCTAAATGCCTTGAAGTCTACCCAATATATTTTTTTTTTCAATCAGCCAATAAGAGCCTGACATTCTGAAATCATCGCAACCCTGTGCATTAAGCTGACGAGCTTGCGCACCGGATTGCTCCATTGGTAACTTTAACAGACTACTGCGCCTCAGTTAATGGCTTTTAATGAACCTCAGCAAGTTTAGAATTTTGACTTAGCAAATTCGGAGTCTTGGCCGTCAGCACGTTTTGAAATATTTCAGAAAGTAAAAGGAATTATCGCAGATTAGTGAATAACTTGACGTATTGTGACGACTCACCTCCTAATTGTGTCCTACGTTTCGTGCAACTTCCTCGCACATTCCGCATTAGTGTAGGTTAAGAGCTTTTTCTAAAACGACTATAAAAAACCTAAAGAAAAAAGAAACCTTCTATAAATCATTAAATAAGCGTCATTTAAGCCACACGCCGTCCTAATTGGCTCCTTAATGAACCAAAAAATTGGCGATAAAAATGCCTCTGCGTCTAAATTGAGGCGTATCAGTCGAAAATAAATCGAGGCCCAATGGTACCGCGGCAGACATAGGGTTGAATATACGTAGGATATAAGTGTGGAAAATGCGGGGATTTGAGAATAAAAATAAGGATGATTTAAATAACAATTTATCTCGTGATTTAAATTGGACTTGTTTCACTAATATGATTCAAATCCAACCTTTCCCGCAAATATTACCTCGCAAAATACCTTTTTTATTTACCGTTACCCTTTCATTTTATGCTTTTTATGGGCATCTGTTCTGTAATTCAATCAAATAGTCATCGAACAAGAAGTATTTATATCAGGCTGAACACGAGCACAAATTATACCGGGAAATTAAAAACTTTGATCTTGCTTCCTACCTTCCACCTTGTTTGTCAGTTACGCAACCTCCTTTTGCAATTAAATATGAATTCCTAAGGAATAAACGAAAACTAAAAAGTAACTGTTTTATGCAAAGTACTAAAAACGCGCAAGTAGAAAAACAAATTTTCGGGAACTATACAAGTTATTGTTTATAGTAATAATAATAATAAACTTTCTTTTTCATTCCCCATTACAGGAATAGATGGGGCCTAGAATGAAAGCCGCGATAGACGGTCGGACAAGCTCTCGGCCCCAGTGACATTCTGCAGAAGTCACAGGGAACATTTGAATAAAACACAAAAGTGTTCAAACAAAGTACAAGCACATTCAACCAATATTGATTACCTCTCAATTTTGAAAGCAATTTAAATATGCCAGATCTGCGTTTACATAACAAATGCAAATACATGCACATGAGGAGGACTTGTCACATTAACAACTTTACCGAAAACATACAGCTATAAGATCCAAGTACATAGAAAACCAAATATCAACACACTATATCGAAACTATACATGGCAGTACGTAATTCATTTAAACTAAATTTATTTATATCAATATTGTAAAAAAGTTAGTAAACTAAGAAGTCATGGGACTCAGTAGGCTAAGATTTCTTTGCCGACATTCAGTCAACACGTTGGTATTTGCCAATAATCGGGGTTATGAGTTCGATACGCTACAACGTGTTTTTGTAAATTTTACAATTTTACCAAGGAAGAGGTGTTGTGTTGCAGTACTTTTTAAGCATTGTGGATAGTCTATAGCTATACACATTTTTGATACTAAGATTATGATAAATTTTGAACAAGTTTTTCCTATGCGACAAATGTGGTGCCTTTGCAATTGAGGGGCTAGGTGCAATATTGTTGCAAGTACACTTGTACCATTTGTGATATTAACGGTTCAAGATGTTGCACTTATGGATGTGGCACTACCCTTTTGTAGTTGGGAACATTGTACACTTATACCGGGTGTTATTTTTTATTCGAAACAGATTTATTTAAAAAAAGCCGTGAAAGTTACACTTATGCTGCTTGTGGAGGTGAGTTATACGGCCAGGGGACATATTATAGGGGCTAATCGTAACGATCAATTGGTCAATTAATTAAAATTTGTTAATTAACTTTTTAATTAATTAAAATAGACATATGGTTCCAATTAGAAACTTGCACAGCGTCACCGAAAACCACTAAATCAGTCATTTTCAGTAATACTTGGAGCGCGTGACAAGCGCAGTAGTGCACTGAAGTTACCGCTCGTGGAGCAGGTACAAAGCTAGAGGTTGAGATAAGGCGCCCGCGCGATTTTTCCGTCTCTTATCTAGCCCCAGCCTTGCACCTGCTCCACGAGTGGTAACTTTAGTGCACTACTACGCTTTTCACGCGCTCAAAGTCTTTCTGAAAATGACTGATTTAGGGGTTTTGGATGATGCTGAGCAAGTTTCTAATTGGAACCATATGTCTATTTTCATTAATTAAAAAGTTAATTATCGAATTTTAGTTAATTAGCCAACTGATCGTTACGATTAGCCCCCTATAATATGTCCCCCTGGCCGTATAACTCACCTCCACAAGCAGCATAAGTGTAACTTTCACGGCTTTTTTTAAATAAATCTGTTTCGAATAAAAATAACACCCGGTATACTCGAAGTTCAAACGCTCTATTGACATTGACATGCACAGATAAAATTATTGAGGGACTTTTTGGCGAGCTCTGCATTTGCACTTGTACCACTATTGCACGTAGCCCCTC
>JAZHYW010002378.1:0-105279 GCA_037355805.1 Ixodes ricinus | reverse complement strand
CCTGCTTATCAGATGCTTGTTCTTAAGGAACATCTGGGGGAGGCATGGGGACCTGATCTTCTGCGTTTCAACAAGCATAGTAGGAAAATGAGGGATGCGTAGGTCACAAAAAAATAAAACAAGGAGTTTATTTTAATTGAACTAGAATGATACATTTTTCACTTAACGGAAAGATGTTTTACCATATTCCGTTTAAAATTATCTGGTCTAGAACTGCAAAACGTTGGAATTTCATCCCAGATCAGTGCTTCGTGGTTATCCTCATTGCTTTTTTAGCTCTGAAGCTCGGCTCAGTATTCTGCGCGAGGCTCTATTTTCAGATTAGTTCAATTGTTTACCCTCTTTAACGTTAGTTTTCTTTTGTTGCTGTGGCACTCCAGCTACTGATATTTGGCCTGCATAGAAGATGGAGAAGAACCTGCAGGTTGACAGATAGCATTATCATAAATTTGTTAGCGGCCGGATGACTCCTGATCAAATACTAGTGATCTTTCGACTGACTACCATTGGCTTGCTTGCGGAGTATCCAGCTGGCTATTTTGTTTGACTTATTTTTCTTAGGAATCCATCATAAAATCGGTGTGTGGGAAACCGACGAAATTTGAATGCAAGAAAAACCAGCTTTAAAATTGCAATAAAGAATCCGAAATTTTAAAATTTGGATTTTGCACTAGGCTGATGTAGTAGTTAGACACAGAGCTGCATAGGTGGACACAATCATGTCGGGAGAATGCTAAATATGCCACGGAAATTGAGGAACTGAGGAGCTTAATATAACATGAAACAGGCTTCTTGCCCATGGTGATGATTTACAAAAGTAGAAGGTTACCTGAAGACACTGTCATGGACAATGGTCGTCAGTTCATCCCATGAGACTCCTAGTGTTCCCGAATACCATGGTATTGGAGCCGGTGCTTTGCCACAATCTGTAGTAACTGCCAAGTTTCAAACCCATAGTCTCGGTTTGCTGTGGTATGGGCTACTGTCATTTGCGGAAAAAAACAATGAGTGCTAGGGGAGTGCGTAGTAATTACATTATTTCTGCTACACGAAGACAGTGTTCCTGCTATGCAGAGGCCAAACATGTTTTCGCGACTCGGCTAAATGTTCCCGAGCTGTGTCTGGCGGCAACAGTGCAACAAAGAGGCTTCGAAGAGGAGCATCAGTGACGAATAAGTTCTTATTGCAAGGCGTGTACAGAAGCAGTCTTTCACCCTTGACAAGTGTCAATAGTCTTCGCTATTGTGCGTTGTTGCTGCATCAGAAGATTCAGGAGTATTTGTAGGCCTTTTGTTATTTACAAGGCTTCATAACGGGTTTTCACCCAATGTCACTGCGTCAAAGTACTGTCGACGAAACTTCCTCTTCTCCTCTTCCTCAATTGGGAACGTCTGTCACCGCCGGTGTTGCGCTCCGACAGCTCACGCTAGAGCTTGAGGCTCTTCCCAAAGCCGACTATAAAACACTTTGGTATTCTTGAGACCTGCGACGAGTAAAAAATCTGGGATCTTGTCCAAGATGCAGAGTCTCTGATCTGGTTTCCATTAAGAAATGAGTTTTGTCAGTAATTTCATTTTCCACCTGCATCGCGTATTGCATTTTCGCTTTCGTCTGGCATTACATCAAGTGGTACAAAGATAAGAGAGGTCTCGTAATAGTATATATGTCTTATTTCGGGGCTAAAGTAACTTACATGGCGTGCAAGAATGAATATTCTTAGAGGGAAGTCGCACCATAACGCATACTATAAACCGGACAAATGGTAATTAATTTTTTATAATTTAATTTTATTTGAGAAAGCACAAGTCTCAGTAGTCAGGAGGAAGTCTCGTTAACCCTATTTCAGGCACTTTTCAGTTTGAAGACGGACACACACCGATGTGTGCCAATTGAAATTCTTGCAAAAACTTTATCAGAGCCCAGCTTCAAAGGGTACCAATGTAATGCATATAGTGCAGATTAGTGCCTAATATATACACATAGTATTTTAAGTGGTGCACCTGTGTGTCAAGTGGACAACAACAAATTCTGTTCTGTGTTGTCGCCAGCCCGGTCATCTATAAATTCTGCTATTCCAGTCAATGTGGCAACGTAGCTCCTATAGTGAAGCATATTGTTTGAAAAGGCGGTCTATCTCGTCCTATTAAACATTTCGCGCTAAGAAGTTTTGATAGCGTTATGCATTGCCAGAGCAGAGTAGCCTTCACAATGCAGCATTGCACGTTATTGTACTTATAGGTGTTGTAAAATTGCAAGTGCAAAAATGTTGAGAAAAAGGTTACAGATGTAATTACAGTTTTGCTGTGTTGCACAGGAATGAAGCTCAGTATTTTGCACCTTTATGCATTTCATCTTGGCGTATCACGATTACGAACCTTATGGATATATTTTATAAGAGTGTTTACGTCACAAATTTCTCGGCAAGCGACCGTATTACGTGTTATACATATATATGAATTCGTTAGAGAATTTATCGTAACGTTGGTTTTGGAATTACTTGCTTTTGTAGACCTTTCAATCTAAGTAATAATTTGAACAAATATATCAGATTGAGTGTGAACATGGCAAGGTAGAAGTCAGCGTTATCTTCTAAAATCGCACCACTGTAGCCATCGGATGGTGTGTATTAATGTCCTTAAAGAATAATTTTAAACTGTCAAAGTAAATAAATATGAAGTCTACTAAATGGTCGATATAATGCAAGAGATACTGAGCGGATAAACAGGACAGACATTTACAATCAACGACTGACTATCGGCCACTAAAACGCAATGAGAAAATATTCTTTTGGCGCTTTCATCCATCTCAATAAAATTACTATCACTGGTTTTGGCAATCACAAATATTTAAGGCAGCGAAGGTCCTTATAAATATTTTAATAATTCGATCATTCTCTAAATTCCTCGCGAAACTCCGCGTCGGTGTGGATGATGATTAGTTTGGATTAACATATTAAGTAAAAAAATGGGTGCCGACTACAACGGCTTATAAATATATTTTATTTAAAATTATCTGCGTTTTAGGTAAGAAATCAGTGCGCCGATCTCGACTCCAAGCAAAAGTAAATTTGCTTATTGCGAGTTGCATGAAACAGTGGTAGAAATATTTTCATTGATGCTCCGGGCACTATACGTCAAGCCACCATATTTATATTTATGTTGAGGCACATACGCTGCCCGCATATTGGAGTTAGCATAGTTTTTTTTTTTAATTTGAGTCAGGGTTTTTCAATATTTGAGTGCAACTGTTGTCATAATCCTTTGATATCCGCTGAATTAACGTTAAATGCGTGCTTAATATAAAAAGGAATTCAAATTCCTCCAATACATTTAAGGCGATGCACGAAGTATTCTAGTGGTCCTAGACGCTATATCTCAGTTCTTTTATTTTCATAGTGTATATAGCGCCTGCCGAATTCCTCTAGACATCATAAATTTACCTTCAGCAGAAATAGTAGCATCAAATTTAAATTGACGATCTTGCATGCTGTAAATATTTACCTTTGTTCATTATTATCTAAGATGTTTGAATTTTAAATGCGATGGTGAAGTGGTCATTGTGATATTTCAAATTTCATGTGTCGCCATAAGGATTATTTCGGCAAAATATTTGCGTTGTTGACCGCACCAGAATCCAAGAAAAATCTATGTTTCACGCTACGATTGACAAAAAGCAAAAAGACACTTAGAAATGTTCGGTATTTTGCCTGATGAAGTTACGAGTGGACTATCACTTTACATTAAAGAAAGTTACGATATACTGGCTATTTGCAGTGTCGAAGCTATACATGATGTGCAGCGCATTTGATAAGGATCTTATTTCAAATCCATCCTAATCAATGTTAAGCACATAAAAATTTAGCACGGCTTACATCTGCCTGTATTTTGGCTTTAGTCTATCGTAGGGATGAGACGAAGTATAATTATTCGTTTTTTCTTGCTTCTTCTAAACCCACTGATATGACGAGGTCGTTGCATTTGCCGCTTGCAGTGTGTAATTTGTTTCGCTGTTCTATTGATGAAGGAGAGGATTAACATGAGTTCGACAGCAAATTCGCTATCTCGATAGTAAATTCTTAGAAGCAAAGGCGTATAGGCAGGCAATGGGATATAACGGAATATCGTGTTTAAAGGAATAGCTCGTCTGTAATCTCTGAATATATAGTTTGATCTTCGTTGCGGAAAAGAGGAGCATATTGAACTCTATTTTTTTGTTGTGGGAGTGATTACAAGTACCACATAATGCAGTGCCACAATTCTGAAAAAGTGCTTTTCTTTTTAAATTTTATTTTGAGCGGTCGCCAATTAAAAACTTATATATGCAGCAAAATTCAGTACATTTTTTTGTCGATATGTTAAGGAGTTGCATAGCTCCGGCTTATGGCGGCTAGGAAAGCGTTCTTGACGCGATAATATTAATTGGCCGATAGCTTCATCAAGGATCAGCGTTGCCGGTCTGGAGGGAGCGTTGAGTGCGCTAATATGGTGATCCTGCGTTGTCACCCTATATTGAGAGTTTGGCTCGACCGGCGGAGTAGTCGGACTTTTTGCGGATACGCGAAGGGGAGGATTTTGCTTTTGACTTCTCCTACTTGCGTGCGCTAGTCCAAATGTATTGAATGTTGAATGTTTAATTGAAGGAAAATAGTCATACCTATCACTTCAAATTGCAAATGATACAATATTTAAACCAATCAAAATAAATAAAATAGGCCGTCGTTCAGATTTTTTGTGTTAATTCTGAGTTAGAAACTACATAGTTTGCGGGGTTTGAATTAGCAGGCATTTACGTTTGTATATAGTTTTATTCTCTAAAAATTCATTGCTTTAAAATGTTTCTGCTCCATCACGACGATCCAATCTCTTATGAGATGTTCTGTATGAGGATAAGCACATGAATAATATTTCAGTAAGTGTTTTCTTTGCCTTCCTTTTTCCCTCTCTTCTTCCTCTCCTTCTTCCTTCTTCCCCTTTTATGCTGATTATTTCAATTCATTTATTATGCATTTCCTACTGAACCTATAGTCAAAATGAATGTATACTATAACTTATTTGTTGCTTAATCTGAATAGTCGTTGTTTGAACTTATATTTTAGGGTGGAATGTAAAAAAATTCATGTCCATTAAAAATTTTTTTTCATATTTTTTTGCCAAATAGTTGGCAACATGATGAAAAAGGGCCAATGATCTATCTAGGGTTTGGATTGCAACTAAAGCTAGTATTATGTTTTATCTGATTTTGCTTAAATCTCTTTAAACGGATTATATGAAACTATGGTATATCTCATACAAATGTTTTAGTGGTATATATAAATACTGATTAAAAATTTCATTGCAAGTGCGTTAACAAAAGTGTTTCAGTAGAAATTTTATTTTAATGGCGTTTCATTTCTGTCTCATGAACCATGAACTTGCGGGTAAAAAATTTCCCTGTGATTTAGAGAATGATATTTGCATTTAAATTTTCAAGCGCTTGAACATATATTACCAATTATTAATTTATTAGCTCTTTAAACTAGTGTGTTATAAGGGGATAAGCATTGTCCGTCCTCTCCTCCTCTTCTTCTGTTTTCATCTTTTCCTCTCTTCCTTTTTCTCCAATTTCTCCTCCTAATTCTCTCCTCATCTGTATTTTTGTAATGTTTATTTTTTTGTCTACCTTTCTTCTTCCTTTCTTCCCTTTCTTTTATTGTTTAAATCATTTGGAGTATCATTTAATATATTTAGTTAATATGATTTAGATGTGTTTTGTTATTGTTTGAACAAGAATATAAACCTTTATAGTGATTAGTTTATGTTTCTGGCTTTAATTTTCATTTTTGTATTTGACATGCTCATAAAAGATGTGCCCCTAATGAAAAAAAAGAAGGCAAGTTTTGTTACACCTTTCTTTTGTGTTTTGCCTTTTATAAATTTGAAAGCAGAAGCCCAGGGACTCCGCCTGCCAATTGGGTCTTCTGCGACATGGTTTTGACGACCCAATAGGGAGTTTAAGACCCAAAACTAGTCTAAAATTTGCCCATAAATTTAAGGTCTCCTATTGAGCCTATATTTGTTTTGTTGTATTTTTGTAGAATTTATTTGGTAATGTCAGATGGGGTTGGACGTTATTTTTGTTTTTGCGTAGTGTCTTGTATTTCACCGTAGAAATTCTCATCTTTGGAAATTTTAAAATGTGTGTTGCCTGTTCAGTTTGTTTATATCTCTTTACTCATTTTGTTGTCTTGCATTGACTCGTTTCGTTGAATTTTTATTTTATTAAAAATTGTATTTTAATATATATGAGATTTGAGAACGGGTATTATCACAATCATTACTTCCGCTTTAGTCTCTGGCGAGTATTCGAGACATGGACACTTGAGGTCGTAGGAAATTCTGAGTTGCAGGGCAAAAAATGGATTGAAGGCAGAAAAATACAATTTTCCAAAAAACTGCAAGCAAAGAATATTATAGTCTTCTTCCATCGGAGTTAGCCATTTTGACAATCTAGTGAGCATTAATCTAATCCATTTAATGCGTTTTCGGTTAAGGATTCGCCCCTTTAGTGCCACTAAATTCCAAGCTACGCTTCAGGAGTAATGACTACTTGGCCATATTAAAAATCATAATAAAGTTAGCCATTGGAAGCTTATCTGAAATCATAGAAACTGCTTTTCTGTCCTTTCCACAAATGTTTAAACAGTCATATACATTACATGAGTTTTCCTAACACCGAATCGAATGCCGAGGAAGTCGCACTTTGAATCATGATGATCTTGCGTTGCGTATCTGCACAAAGCCCTACATGCGGCGGCACCGTGGGGAATACTGATATTTAAGCGCAGCTCATTTAGTGACTCTAGCCCCTTTATAAGAGCATCACCCAACGTGAAAGCAACAACCAAACAAAAAGCAAGGCAAACAAAATAATATCATAGAGGCTGGTAAAACACAACCTATCAAGAATTACTCTAAAATTTCACAGGTTATAATATATTTTATTTACTATATATATGTTCACAGTCGGCCAAAAAGAAGGTATATTGGCAAGATGGACGACTACTCGTTGTGGTGGGCGGCGTGACGTTTTGTTCGTCGGGTCATCAGCTCCCCGGCGGGACTTGTATTAACGCGTTGTTTCAGCAGTTTTCTGTAATGGCCCACACCCACATTTGTCCCGGGTTGGAAGTTTTGTTGACGTCCGTGCGTTCAAAGATATATCGCCGACGTGTTGTTGGTCTTAGGAGTCAAGCGAGCTGGTGGATTTTCGTCTGCGACCAGTGGTTGTCGCCTCCATCGTCGTTGAATTTTCATGGGGCAGCATGGCCGAGCATTGTCGTTGCCTTCCGACCATGTACTGCAAATCCAGTGGTATATTGGAGTCGTTATTTCGTAGCGACCGCATCTGCGTCGACGTATTGCACCGTGACCAAGGATTGTCTTCTTGAGTTTGCGTCTGTTTCCGGGCATGACGGTGTGGCTAGTGAGACTCGAGCCGGAGTATTTTCTGCTCAAATGCGTTTGTCTGCGAGATTTTCTTGGATGCTGCGCCTGACGACTCGATGACACGTTATGCAATTTCTTTATCATAGCCATGAGTGGCTTCGTTTCTAGTACCGCGTGATAATTTGTGGCGACATTATTCAACGGTTTTCCCAGGGTCAAGAGCAGGTAATAGATTAAGTAGACAAATCCAATTCAGCGCAGTTAGAGTGGCTGCATGAGGCCCTGCCTGCGGGCGGTTCTTTGCGTCAGTATGATATGTAGAAGTGATAAATAAAGTATGTATATTATAACGAAGCCGGTTAACGAAGAAATGGTTACAGCAAGCGAGCAAGACTTTTGCAATTTCAAGTTTACCAAGGTTATTATGGGAAATTTCCACATATGCGACACTTGTTTTCAGTAACTGGTCTGATAACACTTGAACATGGGCCAGTGCAGCCAACGAAGGAGTTCGGATTTGATAGAGCCTCCTTTTCGAATGTTAGCACAATGTAGAAGCCACGGCGAAAGTTGTCGAGCAGCCCCTTGAAGATCACAACTTATCGAATGGCGAAGGCCGGCAGGGCTCTCGTGGAGCCCGGCGTGTCATGGTGCATCTCTGCTCTTCAAGGTGCTCGATTGCGCACAGCTCGAGATCGCTTCGTTGACGTCGCCATGTCGTCGGTGTTCACTGCTTCAACGAAGCACTCGTCGTAATCGTCGTCGCTACCGCCGGAAAGTGTTTCGGCAGAGGACCTGACTGTAGTCTACAAGTCAGAGCGCTAGCACAGTGACAACGACTGCCAGTCCAGGTCATCTGCCGAAACACTTTCCGGCGGTAGCGACGACGATTACGACGAGTGCATCGTTGGAGCAGTGAACACCGACGACATGGCACGACGTCAACGAAGCGATCTCGAGCTGTGCGCATCAATCGAGCACCTTGAAGGGCGCGGGAGTACCATGACACGTGTTTTCTCACGAGCCCTGCCGACCTTCGCCATTCGACAAGGTGTGATCTTCAAGGAAACCTTCGTGGACAACAACTCGCCGTGGCTGCCGGTTATCTCAACTGACATTCGAGAGGAGATATTTTCTATCATGCCACGACTACCCGAAATCCGGACTCCTTCGTTACAGCCGTACACTGGCCCGTATTCGTGAAAAGTGTTACTGTCGAGACCGGTTATAACCAAGTCAATGGGAATAGTAAATCACTTTGCCATATGTGGAAATTTCCCATAACCAACCTTGGTAAACGAAGTGCAAAAGGGAATGAGAAATCTTGCTCGCTTTGCTGTAACCATTTCTTCGTTATAACCGAACTTCGTTATAACCGATCTCCACAATACTGGCCCAAGCTCTCCAAAACCGTCCACTTCTACACCCGATCATGCCGCGATTGCCAGTGACGCAAGAAACCGCCCACGAAGCAGGCAGGACTCATGCAGCCACTTCCTCCGCCAACTGCACCGTTCCAGCAGATTGGATTGGATCTACTTAATCCTATTACACCGTTGACCCTGGGAAACCGTTGAATAATCGTCGCCACAAATTATATCACGCGGTACGCAGAAACGAAAGCCCTTCCTTCAACGACTGCTGTTAAAGTCATAAAGTGTTTCATCGAGTCATTCGTCTTCAGGCACGGCGCCCCCGAAATTTCCGATTACAGCTCGCGGATTATCGTTCATGACGCATTTGACCGAAGAAATACTCCGGCTCAGTCTCACTAGCCACCGTCGTAAAACTGCGTACCACCCGGAGATCAACGGGCTGACGGAGCGACTCAAGAAGACAATCGCCGTCACGATCACTATGTACGTCGACGTAGAGCAATAGACATGGGACGAGGTGTCGCCATACGTCACGGTCGCCTACGAAATGGCGGTTTCAATATACCACTGGATTTACACCTTTCCAGTTGTTACATGGTCGGAAGGTAACGACAATGCTCGACGCCATGCTGCCCCATGAGCCAGCTGACGATGAGAGCGACAACCCCCAGGTGATTGCTGAACGGGCCGAAGAAGTCCGCCAGCTCGCCCGACTCCTGATTCAAGACCAGCAACGCGTCGACGCGGACCACTACATCTTTGAACGCACGGACGTCTACTTCCAACCCGGGGACAAGGTGTGGGTGTGGACGCCCTTCCGTCGCCGTGGCCTCAGTACGAAACTGCTGAAACGGTACGTTGAACCATACAAGGGACTCCGTCCCGCCGGGGAGCTGAACTACGAGGTGACGCCCGACGGAACAAGAACACCATCACGCCGCCCACCACAACCTGAAGTCGTCCACGTCTTGCCCCTCCAGCATACTATGCACGATAAGACTGTGAACATATATATAGTAAATAAAATCTATTATAAACTGTGAAACAGAGTAATTCTTGATAAGGTTGTGTTTTGCCAGCCTCTGTATTTTCCTATTATTTTGTTTGCCTTGCTTTTTTGTTTGGTTGTTGTTGCTTTCACGTTGCATTGAGACGATGCTCTTTATAAAGGGGGCGAATCGGCAACCGAGCGCGTGCGTGGCCGGATTCTGCTTCTGTGCTCGCACGAGACGGTCTCAGGATGAATAGCTCCGATGGAGGGGCTATAGCAGCCTTTGCCGGCCGTGGTGACTTGTCTTTTGCTTGCAGTTTTTTGGAAGAGTACAACATTTTTCTGCCTTCAGTGCCGACTGTGCAAGCATTTTTAAACTCAGAACTGCTTCACTGCGACCTCAAGGGGTGTCCATGTCGAATAGAAGACTTTCGCCAGGAACTAAAGCGAATCATCCCTGTGTTGTGTAATATTGCCCCGTTCTCAAATCTCATACTGTATTAAAATACAATTTTCTTTTTTTAATAAATAAAAAAATCCAACGAAACGAGTCCAATGCAGACAACAAAATGGGTAAAAGTTATAAACAAACAGAACGGGCAACACACCTTTTAAAAATTTCCAACAACAGATGAAACCTCTACGGTGAAACAAGACACTACGCAAAAACAAAAACAGGACATTCCAACCCCATCTGAATGACGATACCCATAAATTCTACAAAAACTGCAACAAACCAAAATGGGCTCAATGCGTGCAAAAAAGGAAGACCTTAAATTTATGTGACAGGAAGACACAGACTAGTTTTGGGGTCTTAGGCTTCCTATTAGTTTCGTCAAAGCATGCCACAGAAGACCCAATTGACATCTAAGAGGGAGCAGACTTGATCTGTATCCCTGGGCTTCTGCTTACAAATTATAAAAGGCAAAACACAAAAGAAAGGTGTAACAAAACTGCCTTCTTTCATTTTGATAGGGAGCACATCTTTATGAGCATGTAAGAAATACAAAAATGAGAATAGAAAGCCAGAAGCCGATTCAAGACACATAAAATAATCACTAGAACTCAAAGGTTTTACTCTCTTGTTCAATTAATAACAAAACATCTAAATCATGTTAACTAAATATATTAAATGATACTCCAAATGATTTAAGCTAATAAAGGAAAAGGGAAAAGGAAAAGGAAGAAAAGAAAAGAATAGACAAAAATAAACATTACAAAAATACAATAGATGAGGGGAGAGAATTAGGAGGAAGGGACGGAGAGAAAAGAAGTAAAAGAGGAAAAAGATGAAAACAGAAAAGAGGAGGGGGAAAGAGAAAGGACGGACAATTCTTATCCCATATAACACACTAATTTAAAGAGCTAATAAGTTAATAATTGGTAATATATGTTCAAGATGGCAAGGGTGGTAGGTAGATGCAAAATAAACAAAGGTTAGAATGCAAAGATCATTCTCTAAAATCACAGGAAACACACCCACAAGTTCATGGTTCATGAGGCAAAGAAATGAAACACCATCAAAATAAAATTTCTACTGAAACTTTTTTGTTAACGCACTACCAAGCAATGAAATAATAACTTTAATCAGTTAAACCTATATATCACCACTAAAGGCATTTGTATGAGATATACCATAGTTTCATATAATCCGTTTAAAATGTTTAAGCAAAAATCAGGTCATAAAGCATAATATAGCTTTAGTTTGCAATCCAAACCCTAGATAGACATCATTGGCCCTTTTTTCATCATGTTGCCAACTTGTTGGCAAAGAAAATATGAAAAAAAAGTATTTTTTTAATGGACATGAATTTTTTTACATTCACACCTAAAGAAATATAAAAGTTAAAACAACATTTATTTAGATTAAGCAATATCTAAATAAGTTGCCGAGTACGGTCCACTTGGTTCCATAAGCGATATAGGTTAAAATTTATATTCAGCATAGGAAATGCATAACTAAATAAATTGAAATAATCAGCATAAAAAGGGGAAAGAGGAAGAAAGGAGAGGGAAGGAAAAAAGAGAGGGAAAAAGGAAAACAAAAAAAAACACTTTTAACACTGAAATATTATTCATATTCTTATCCTCATACAGGACATCTTCATAAAGAAGTTGGATCGTCGTCGTCTTCTTCCAGGAGATTGATGGAGCAGAAACCAAGAAAAAGAAATTTACATTTAAAGCAATAGAATTTTTAGAAAAGGAATAATCCTATATACAAACGTAAATGCCCGTACTAAATTCCAAGCCCGTTTCTGAAACTATGGTTTCGATGCTCCCCAGTTTTTCTTTCAAATTGGCTTTTACAAAAAATTTAATTTTGGTCTTTTGACCCTATTTATTTATTTTGATTGGTTTAAACCTGTTATGCCATTTGGCGGTGCAGGTTGAGAGTGATAGGTATTATTTATTTTCCTTTAGCTTTCAATTAAACATTCAACATTCAGTACATTTGGACTAGCGCACGCAAGTAGAGTGATCAAAAGCAAAATCCTCCCCTTCGTGTTATCGCAAAGTCCACTTGTTTTAGCCGGCGACACACTCCACCGATCGGCCAAACTCTCTCAGCATATAGGGCTCTGATGACAGCAGGATCGCCGCGCAATTGAGCGCACTCAGCGACGGACGGAAACTTTCCGCTCCTCCAGACCGACGAGCGTAGGTCATGTGACTGTGACGTCATGGCCCTATCGACCAATTAATATTATCGCGTCAAGGCAGCTTTTCTAGCCCGCCACTGAAGCCGGAGCTATGCAAGCTCCTTAACGCTATCGCGTTAAAAAACATGTACTAGTTTTGCTGCATGGTATATAAAGTTTTAATTGACGTGCTGACCGCTCAAATAAAATTTAAAAAAAATACTTTTCCGGGATGTGGCGCACATGCTGAACTCGGTGTATACACCTGTGGGACTTAATGGCACAATCGCTCCCTGTACCGAATATAAAAAAATATAAAAAATAGAGTTCAATATCTTTCCTCTTTTTCCGCGAGCTGCGAATCAGACTATATATGTTCAAGGCCACGAGACGAGCTGATCGTTTGTTCTCTTAAACACGATATTCCGTTATATCCCGTGCCTCCTACGCGCCTTTGCTTCTAAAGCCTGCTATCGAGATGCTTTCAATTTGCTGTCGGGTCATGTTCAATCCTCTCCGCTTCATCAATAGAACAGCGAAACAAATTACACACTGCAAACGGTAAGTGCAACGACCTCGTCATATCGGTGCGTTAAGTGTTGGGTTTAGAAGAAGCAAGAAAAAACGAATAATTATACTTCGTCTCATCCTACGATAGACTAAAGGCCAAAGCTACGGGCCGCCAGGTCCAATCACAAGCCATGCTAAACTATGACATGCTTAACATTGATTAAGGATGGACGAATAAAGATCCTTATCAAAATGCGCTGCATCATCTCTATAGCTTCGACACTGCAAATAGCCAGTATATCGTGGCTTTCTTTGCAATGTAAAATTGATGAGTCACTCAGTAACTTCATCGAAACAAAATACCAGGCAATTTCTAAGTGTCTCGTGATTGGATCTGGTGGTTCCTAGCTTTTGCTTTTAGTCCATCGTAGCGTGAGACGAAGTATAGATTTTTTCTTGGATTCTGGTGCGGTCAGCAACGCTAAGCAAAACCGTCGTATTTTGCCGAAATACTCTACGTACTATGGCGACACATGAATTTGAAGGCGCCGGTTGTCGCAATGACCGCTTTCGCCTTCGCATTTTAAAATTCCAAACATCTTAGATATTAATGAACAAAGTAAAGTTTGAATGGCTGATATTTGCAGCATGCAAGGATCGTCAGTTTAAATTTGATATGCTGTGAACTTTTATTTCGTGCTGAAGGTGGAAGATTTAACTATGATGTCTAGAAGGGGAATTTCGACGGGCGCGGTATGCGCGTAATGATAAAAAGAGGCGCGAGGCCCCATGAAAGGATCTGGGACCGCTGGGAAACCTGCTTCGTGCATCGCCCCTAACGGTGCCCAGAATATTATTAGAGGAATTTGAATTCCGCTTTTTATGTGCACGCACCATTTAACGTGTGAAACGTGCGCAATTCATGCAGTTGAAGAAGGAAATACAGTCATACACGTTTTTATATCAAAGGATTATGACAGCAGTTGCACTTTCAATATTGAAAAAACCTGACTCAAAAGATAAAAAAAAGCTATGCTACCTTTCAACACACCCGCTGCGGGCAGCGCGTGTGTTATCAACATAAATATAAATATGGTGGCTTGACGTAGAATTGTGTACGGGCATCTGATGAACTTCCATCATTAACCATACGACTCTACCACTTGTTTCATGCTGGCGTCTTCTGTCGCCAGAGTTTTTACTACAGCCAGGTCGAAGATCGCATAAATGGAAGGGGCCTCCTAAGTTTACATTGGCATTTTCACAAATTTCTTACCTAAAAAAAAAGCCTGGAGTAATTTTAAATAAATATATTTATAAGCCGTTCGCGAGTCGGCACCCATTTACTGCCGTATGTTGTCCAAGCTAATCTGTCATCCGCACCGACGCGGGTTCGTAGTGTGTGTGCGATCGCTTTGACGGTTGCGACGGTTCGGGCGTTGTTGATGAGGAGTGATCGAGGTATTAAAATATTTATAAGGACCTTCGCTGCTTATAAATGTGTGATTGCCAAAACCAGTGATAGTAATTTTTATTGAGATGGATGAAAGCGCCAAAAGGGGTAGTTTTCTCATGCGTTTTGTTGCCGATAATTGGTCAATCGTTGATTGTAGATGTCTGTCCCTGTTTGTCCTTCAGTTATCTCTTGCATTATATCGACCATTTAATTGGAACTTCATGATTTATTTACTTTTTGACGGTTAAAATTGTTCTTTTTTAAGGACATTGTACGCACACCGTCCGATATGTGCTTACAGTGGTACGTTTTTCAGAAGACAGCAGCTGACTTCTACCTTGCCATGTTCGCACTCCATTTATACACATCCTTGATATGTTGTTCAAGTGTACTTGAATTGAAAGGTCTACAAAAACAAGTAATTTCAAAACCAACAATTTACGATAAATTCTCTAACCTGGCTGAGGTTCGCTGCTGCCCATGGTAACGCGTAATATGTTCTACTGGTCGCTTGCCGAGGAATATTTATTGACGTAAACGCTCTTATAAAGTATATCATAAGGTTCGTAATCGTGATACGTAAGATGAAAATGCATAAAGGTGCGAAACTCATGAGAGAACAATGAAAATACCCTTTCATTTAACTTCACAATCTGCAACACAGCAAAACT
The DNA here is from genome assembly GCA_037355805.1 of Ixodes ricinus. Lineage (NCBI taxonomy): Eukaryota > Metazoa > Arthropoda > Arachnida > Ixodida > Ixodidae > Ixodes > Ixodes ricinus. The sequence continues at coordinate 90,209 of JAZHYW010002378.1, read as the reverse complement.
GTATTCCATCTGTAACCTTTTTCTCAGCATTTTACGTGCACTTACACGCGGTTGCAATATTTAACACCTATAAAGTACAATAACGTTTTGTGCTATATTGTGAAGGCTACCTCTGCTCTGGCAGTACTCCAACGCTATCAAAGCTTCTTAGCGCGAAAGCGTGTTTGAATAGGACGAGATGAGGCCACTGGCTTTCAGAGCAATATGGAGTTCCTGCACTATGGGAGCTACGTTAGCATTGACAAGATAGCAGAACATAGATGATACCAAGTACCGGTTTGTGCAGCAGACAGGTACACAGAACAGAACTTGTTTAACAGTTGTCCACTTGACACACAGGTTGCCACTTAAAATACTAGTGTGTATATATTGGGCACTAATCTTAAACACTATATGCATTACATTTGGTACCCTTTTGAAGCTGAATGCAACAAAAATGATAAAGTTGTTTTTGCAGAACAGTTCTGTGCAGTGTAAACACATCGGTGTGTGTGATCACTGTCTTCAAACTGAAGGGTGCCTGGAAATAAAGTTGGCAAGGACTTCCTCCTGACTTGTAGATGCGCAGAGATGACAACTTGTGCTTTTCTGAAATAAAAATTAAATTATAAAAAAAAAATTAATTACCATTTGTCCGGTTTATAGTATGCGTTATGTGTACCTCACGACCCTCTAAGAATATTCATTCTTGCACATGAACTTAATGTATAAGTTGCACCTTTGTATAAGACACACTTATGTATTACGAGACCTCTCTTGCCATCTTTGTACCACTTGATGTAATGCTGGACGAAAAGCGAGATCCATCGGTCGCAATGCACTTCGGTTTGATGCCCAGGTGGAAAATGAGGAAGTCGCTACTGACAAAAACTCATTTTCTTAATGGAAGTAGATCCAGGAACTCTGCATCTTGAGACAAGATCCCAGGTACACTTCGTCGCAGACTTTTATCTCCAGGAGGTACAGGACTCACAGGAGTTTTACTCTTTCGGCTTTGGGAGAAGCCTCAAGCTCTGGCACGGTGGTGTCGGAGCTAACCAGATCGCAAGCCACTGGAACCGAAACAGACGGAACGTTCTATGCAATTGAGGGAAGGAGAAGAGGAGGGAACAGGTCGACAGGACACTTTGACGACACGGTGACATTGGGTGAAAAACTTTGCTGTTTTCCATGTCGACCCGTTATCAACCTTGTAAATGGCTGGGCCCACCTGCTCCTGAATATTCTGATGCAGCGAGTACTTAATCTCTAGCTTGCCCCTGTAGCGAGGCTTGTTGATCTTTAACACTTGTCCAGGGGCGAAGGACGCTGCTTTCTGTACACACCTTGCAATAGAGTAAGACTTTATTCGTTATTGATATGCTTGATCACTCTTCGAATATGCTGTTGCACTGTTGCCGTTGAGACACGAGGCTCGGGGGTTTGACAGCCAGTCGCGAGAAAACATGTTTGACGACTTCTGCCTTAGCAGGAACGCAGGAATATTTCGTGTAGCAGAATGGCGTGTAATACTGCACACTCCCTAGCACTTCGTGACACCTCCGCAAATGACGGTGCTGTACCACAGCAAACCGGACTATGGATTTGAAGCGGCGGTTGAATCTCACCACCTGCCCATTTGCCTGGGTGTGGCAAAGCGCCGACTCCACATGCCAGATACCATGAATATTCGGGAACACTAGGAAGTCTCATGGAATGAACTGACGACCATTGTCCATGACAGTGTCTTCAGGTAACCTGCCTCGGCCGAAGACACACTTTTTCTACCATTACAGTCCTTTGTAAAATCATCGTCACCGAATCCCATGGGTTACAAGAAGCCTGTTTTTTCATGTTACACTATTAGGCTCCTCAGTTCCTCAATTTCCGTGGCATATTTGAAGCATTCTATCCCGACATGATAGATGTTGTGTCCACCTTTTGTCTGGCTCTGTGTGTCCTAGCTTGCAACATCACTTCCCCAGCCTAATTCACTACCCCAGAATTATTGCGTTATTCAAATTTTAAAATTTCGGATTCTTTTTTTTGTACAATTTTAAAGCTGGTTTCTTTTGCATTCAAACTTCGTCGGTTTCCCACACACCGATTTTATGATAGTTCCTAGAAAAATAAATCAAACAAAATTTAGCTGGATGCCTTCCGCAAGCGGGCCAGTTATCGGTCAGTCGAAAGGTCACCTAGTATTTTGATCGGGAACTACATAAACGGCCAAAACACAACAAATTTATATGATAATGCTCGTTATCTTGTCGAAAGCCTGCGGGTTCTTTTTCTCCATCTTGTATGCAGGCTTTGGCTCAGTAGCTGGAGTGCCACAGCAACTTCAAGAAAACTTAACGTTAAAAAAGGGTAAACAGAACACGATATTAGTCCAAAGAGCCTGAACTGATCTGAAAAAATAGAGCCTCGCGCAGAGGCTCTTGAGCCAGTAGCGGTCGACTTTCACAGCTAAAAAAAAAAAAAGATTTAATGAGGATAACCACGAAGCACGCTGATCTCCTCATAAACCGTGGGATGTGAAATTCCAGCATTTCGCGAGTTCTAGACCAGATGAATTTTAAACTAGAATAATATTAAAACATCTTTCCGTTAAGTGAAAATGTATCATTCTGAACACAAATTCAATTAAAATAAACTCCTTGGTTTGACAAACCGCGGCGACCCACGCATCCTCTCCTCGATTTTTCCTACTGTCTTGTTGGGAACCTGTAAAAAAGGATCGGAGTCCCCGTACCTCTAGTGTTCATAGGGGTGCTGTGGCATCTGATGAAACAGCAAACGGGAATGAAAGGCATTTTTGATGGAGGTTCAAAGGTGGCAAACCACCCAAAACTATATTCGCAGCACCGCTTATTGCGTGCCTGCGTCCCCAATGGGTCCTGAAGTCGCCATAACGAGGCGCCACCCGGCTGACGAAACTATAGTGTTGGAGGCTCATACGCGCCTTGTCAGAAAGGGGCGCAAGTTGCGATGAAAATCTTGGCCGCCGCGAGGGGCGCTACAATCTGCAGGTGAGTCGTTCTGAACGCAGCTCGGTGAAGCTTTTGTATACCACCCGTCTTATTTCCCCTTCCAGCCTCCATAAAGAAACAAAAGTGTTCGAATCGTTTAAAACGTTTTTGACATTTCGTGCATTTCACGCTAAGAATATCAACGACTATCTAACTTTCGAATTTCTGGCACTAAAACTTATGCATATATTCGAATTTTTACAATTTTCGTGCGACGAAATTATACATTATTTTTAAGGTGTGTATTTTCCGATTTTAACCGAAAAACACCGATAAACATCCGTCAGTGACGATAATACTAAATCGGTTAAAACCGAAAAACGCCGGTCGTTGCATGTTTCCAACCTAGCGAAACTCTTTCCCCGTAGACTTAGAGGTTCGTCGAACGTGTTATCTCGCCCTCCTTTCTGGGGGTCAAAAGCGTTAAGTTAACGCAGGGGAAGCTAAGCTCTCACACGCCTTTCCCCCATTGTGTCTCCCATGGCCCCCTTTTGTGGAAATATTAACGCAGTGGAGGGTACGCTCTCGCGTGCCCTTTCCCCATTGTGTCTGGCCAAGTGATGTTGGTGTAAGCCATGTATTCAGAGGTTGCTGTAGTTCCTGGAAGACACTGCCAACATTCGTGTCGCACAGGGCTACTGACCTTTGAGAACCGAGAGGCGTTCATTGTTATCTGTTTAGCTTCCACGGGCTTTTGGGGAAACGAAAAAAGGGTTTTGTTCTGTAAAAAATTTCCAGACGTGTTTGAAAAGGCGCGTCCGTCCCGCGTCTGCGGGTTTTCTCAACGTGAGATTTGCTTCCCTTCGTCGAACACTTCAAGTATCGTCGTTACGCGGAGTAGAAGGCCATCAGGATGGGACGCAAGCGGAAAGCTCCGGATGATTACGCTACAGATTTCATGGATGAATCGTCGTTCTGGTTCCGCGTACAAATTGTTAGTCCGTGCATAAAAGTGGAGCTGCCAGAGAATTTGTGCCTGATGAAAATATATATCGGCTGGTCCTCCGAGACCAGCGCAAGCTGAGAGACCTAGATTCAGAGTGTCTTTGTTACCGCCAGTATGTTGTAACAAGCACCGTTGATCCAGTGTAATTTTGGAAATTTCATTTACCTGACTGGCCACTAGTGTCCCAAGCCTCGCTGGACATTTTGTGATTCCCTGTGTACAGCGCAAATGTGGAGCGTGCGTTTTCAAAATTGCGGGTTGTGAACACCAAGGAACGTGCTGCCATGACGGATGCAAGCCTCTCGAAGTATGCTTGAATTTACTATATTAACCAAGTGTGAGAAATAGCTGCTTCCTCGAGAAGAAGTATATGAAATATGCTAATATAATTGGAACTCTCTGTCTGTGATCAATCGCATTTTTTCCACCGATTATCACCGATTTTAGCCTCGCTGTGAGACGTTCCACCGAAATACACCGGTGCTTCGAAAATAAATAAACACCGAAAAACATCCGCCGATTTTTTTTCACAAATAAACAACGGAAAGTACACACCCTAATTATTTTCTACATTTTATCTTCACAAAGTGCGGAGATCGAAAGCGTGGTATTATTCCAACTTCTAAACAAAGGTTCTTCTAGGTCGGAATGAATTTTAACCCAAATATTTAGCGTAACAACTATAAATAACGCAAATATATTACTCTAAATATTGAACCGAAGCTGCACTTACCCGATCATTGGTAATTCGACTCGCTTGGGGTTGCCTGGGGCATTATGCCTCGCAACCCTCTTACTGTCGTACCGGAGAGTTTTCCGTCCACATTTAGCACAGAGGCTTTTTTGTGTAAAATCGCGTAGAATTGCCTAAATGTAAATTGATGGCCAATAAATCTCCGCAAGTTTGAAATTCGACCAAGGCAATTTGTTTGGATGACCTTCATAACCTTAGTGGCTTGTAAACCTAAGTCTGACTTTTTTTGAGGAAACGAGTGGTTTCCCTTGCCAGGGTCGGGTAGATGGGCGACAGGAAACGCCGTCACGCATCAGAGTCCTGTAGCTTTCCGCACTGTAGACATGCATACATCTCTACTTATTTTATTATTCATCGAAGAGGGAAAATGCGAGAAAGTGACGAAATCCTTACATGTGCCATACAAACGAGGTTAGCAAACCAGGTTAGCAACAATTTTTTGTGAATTCGTGCTTCTCGAACTTGAGCTGTGTCAGGTGCTGTGCCTGTGTCCCTGTGTCCAGTGTTTGCTCACCTCCCGTGAGCGATTCCCTGGATACAAACACTCAGAAAAACGAAAGAGTGTTGGGAAGTTTGATGTGTTGGCCTTGTGCATTGGGCATAAAAGTTTGCATGCAGCAGGAACTGAACCGTTCCGTTTCTCACTTTTGAAACCCAGAAAACACCAGTGGCGCCAATGGACATTTTTATATCCTCTTCATTTCGGCCCGGGATCACGCATATCAAGATTATTTTTCAGTTTGGTGCACGGAGGCTGCAGAACATCCTTTTGAATGTACAACTAAAGCACCCTTCTTCTTGGGGCGTGTCGTCATATCCAGTTTTTTGAATCCACGATCTCGCGCACCTTCCGCGCCAATCAAAGGTATGCATGCGCACTCTTGTTATTTTCAAAAAAAGGACAGCAAAACACGTTACGACTGGTGTAAGTGCCGGGAAATATACCTGGCAAGCTTGCAATTGCACGCGTAGCCCACACAAGCGACACGCACTTAGCGGCCAAAAGCTCTGGGCATGACATAACAACTGGTTTGAGGGTTTTCGTGTTTTGTTGCGTTTACTTACATCTTCAGGGAACATTAACATCATATTAAACTTCAAGGTATAAAAATACACTAGAAATTACCTCTAACTATTTTGTATAATCTTGAACGTCTTCAGCTTTTTTTAAATAATTATTTCGCGCGGATGGAAAAGGCTTGATGTGCGTCAACTGAAATTAAGATTTAATTGGCGAAACAGTGCCAGATATAAAAGAAGGAACGAGCGTCGCGAAAGCAACAGCGAGCCACGAGGGCTGCAGGAGCAGCAAGCGAGGATGCCGTGGCGTGACAGCTGGCTAAGCGCGAGAGGGAATGAGTCGGCAACAGCGCGCTCGCCTTCTGATCTCCTAAATTCGGGAACTTGAATATTCGCCCGAAAATGTTCCGGAGGGAGCTAGGGCGAGACTGACACGGGAAGGTCATGATGGCCTTGCCGTGTAAGTCTGAAACAATTCCGGCCTTCACCAGAAGCGTTGGCAGACTACGCATCGCTTCGTTTGTACTGGGGGCGGCTTGGTGAGTTTAAGTTAACGTAAGGAGCGTTCTTGTCTTTCCCAGTGCTATACAGATATTCTGAGATCGGGGAGAAAACTTACGTCTAAAAAAAATGTGGTATCGTCACGTGAGAACGCCGTATGGTCTTTCGAGACATAATTTGGTAATATCTCCGAGTGAAGAAACTGTGTCTATAGCACCGACACAAATAAGTGTCTCATAAGTTCATTGGGCTCATTAGTTCATTACCTAGAGTAAAACAGCCGCCCCATGGCCACTTGACTTGATCTAATTTTCGCCGCCATTGAAGAACATGTCTGATGCACCGCCGATTACGCCTGGGGCAGTGCATATCAGATTTAAAAAAACACTGAATAGAAGAACGAAGGGCATCATAAAATAGTTTGGTAAAAATGTGATTGCAGTATTGTTCCTTCGACCGAACAAGATGAAATGCGCTAGCTTTACTGGAACACCGTGAGAGCAAAAAATTAGGAAAAAAAATAGGCAAAGACGGCGTCGTGATCTTTGTGATCTTCATTATGTGACTTTTAGCCTGGTTTGGCCAATAAATCTATCGCTCTAAAAGTACCTGTATTTACTTTGAAAGTACAATGTACCTATACTGTATTACTACAAGGTCGTTAAGGCCGTAGTATTTACTACTTTACTTCAAGTACAAAACTTCTTATCTACTTTGTACGTCAAATAATTTTTTATGTACTACCAGAACAATAATTAATGTGAACACCGCTCCACTGAGCCGCCTGTGCTATCAGTGTCCTCTCTCGATTGATCCGTGTAGTAAAAATGCGCTCAATATCTTCGTAAAAGTGGGAACGTAGTCACACGCTTTCTTGCGGCATACAATTATACTCCAATATGCACCCAACTACGCCAAAGAAAATATCAATATATCCTTTGATAGGTTGCACTGGTACACAATGGATTGCCCTTAATTTCAAAGAAAGTTAGTAAAAGTAGTATTTTCTTGTGATATTGGGAGCCCAAGCTCTGGGGCTCAAATCCATAGAACTAATAGCTTATCCTGTGCTTACAACATCTACCGCCGTCAGCAGAGTAATTAAAAGGAGCAAAAATATTATTTTTATCCCCCTAAATAAAATATAAATGCAATGATTTAACTACGTGCTCTACACTCGAAAGTGCAAAGCAATAAAAATCCTAGAACACGTATGTTCTACGCATGCAAAAACAGTCTGCATTTAGTATTTACAGCGCATCAGCTTTGTCACCATGGTCAGGCTCATAGTTGTTAGAGGCGTGAAGCGCAATACCATCAGTCTTTCCATCCCACTCATTGGACTCAGCTCTCCTGGAGCGTACTAAATATTGACACCCCAGTGCATGCAAAATATTATAAATACCGAGTTTAGAACATCCAGTGCCCTCAGGCTGAGGTCATCTGCCTTAACTATGCAGAAGATGAATTCTAGTGCGGTCCCGACATTGCACAGCGCCGTTGGACGGGGGTCCGCACTTCCGGGTCCTTCAAGCACGAAGGACAAAATAAAAAAGGCAGTTAGCTTATATATGTTCGGGCTTCTGCTGAATACTTTACGAAAAAGGTCATTAGAATAACCTTGTAATAAAATAATCCGTAACCAATAGAAACTACCTTACATCTATATGACAAAATCAGTAACAGTAGTACCTTAGCTCAACAAATGAATCTATCGGAAGTAAAAAAAAAGCATGCTGCTATGTTGGGTTTGTTTCATATGTTATGTTTTATGACGACTGTATTCAGTTAATTTAGAGCACTGTAGGTTTATAGAGTTTTTTTCTTGTGTGTGTGCTTTGTGCTCAAATTTGTGGATCAATTATGCAGTGCAGAACTTAGTTTTGCCTTAAAAGAACCGATTCTTCTGCGTCTCAAAATTACTACGCTTTGCACTCATTGGGAGTTTTGGACCTCAGCGTCCCTCGAATCTTGCACCTCATGTAGAGCATGAATCCAACTACTTTTTAGTATTTTTTGGATTACAAATGAAGCTAACCAAAAAATGTGCAATATTCAATTCATTGATGTGTTTCGAGCTGTTCACAGTAAGGAGGCCGGCACTCAAACTGGAAACTGAGTGCTGTCTAATAACCGATAATTTTGCATTGCACACAGTAGCTGGAATTTTTTCTTGTCTTCAGACTCGAGTGCAAACATTCACAGGGTACTTACCACTGACAAATCTATGTCAAGTCAGAAACCCTGATATACTTCAGTTGGTGTTTAATCCTTGTACCAGTAACGTTCTATGCTCGCATATTGTTAAGAATTGAAGTGCCTATTTTTATGTGTGCCGACACTACGATATTTGCCAGAATAGATCCAATATGCTGAAAATAAATATGAATTGTCAGTTTCGTAAGCTCCGAAAGTGTAATTTACCGCAAAGGTACGGTTACGTGAAACATTTGTTTTTAAATATCGGCGCAAAACTTTAATAAGAACCTACAAATAAAACACCGTTATCAGTGTTTCAGCACGGAGTGATGACCGATTAGATTAAAAATGAAAAGAAATTTCCGTGGTCTATTGGGGCATTTTATTCAACAAAAAAAGAAACAAAAGCAAAGTCTGAATTATTTTTACCCCGTTGGCTGTTTTCATCAAAGTCAAACGTCACAAAAATACGCAGGACTTTTTTACACTGTCGCAAAAAAGTTTAACTCTGAAGTGGTGCATGGAAATTTATATATTTTAGTTTCACACTCTAATAAAAATAAGTTTTTCTTTCTAATATTTCTAAACACAAGCATGCCACCAAGCCATACCTTCGGGCTTAATTACAATGTCGAAGCATGCAAAATTGATTCTTGAAAATTATTTTTAGTGCCTTACATTAAGTTGACCCTTGCTAAAATGTTGCACTTGAAACGCTTGACTATGGCATTACTTGAGTTTTTATGTTTGGTAGACAAAAACGCTTTCACGTTAAGCATGTTAGCATCCCATGGATTGCACGTTTCCATGTGTTCTATACCGTCTGTACACTACACTTACAGTTGGACTCTATTCAGCGAAAATTTACGCCCAAGTTCGCGCGGGAGAAATATTCTACGACCCACTGCCGGGTATTCGTCGGCGCCAAACTCTATGCGACGGACAAATGAGCAGAATCCAGCCAAAATCAAAGCTAGCTCTATGTCCTGATTGGCTCGCCCCGCGCCGTCCATTGTCCACTTCCTGTAGTGGCGGACGCCGGGCGTACATAATCTAGCTCGCCAAGATGGGCTGCGAACAGAAGGTTTTTAACGCTTTGGCAAGAGAGGTCACAGCTGGGTCAAGTTCGGTTCCTAGCGTGATGTTTCCACCATGGGATTGAGCATTTACTGTGTCGAAAATGCATTGTTAACCGAATTGTCTTGCGAGAGGAATTTTAGGTCACTTGAACAGCATAGTAAGGAAGGCAAGGAAACATGGCGGTTACCCTTCGAGAAAGCGTCGCTCGCTCTGGAACTATTATGCCGTAGCAGCTGCAATATCAGGTGCGTTAGTCAGCAATGAATGGTGCAAGAGGCTTTCGCCTTGCCTTACCTCACTTAAATCGCAAAGCATGAGCAAAGTCCTCGCCAAATTTTACAGATACTCTTTCGATTCTGGCCATACGTAAGCCCAAATGAACGCGATAATTGTCGGCTTGGCAAAGTAATTGAAGTACTATAGTGGGTTTTCTTCACACACTCGGCCTGGTATTGAGAGCCCACAGAAGCAGAGCACCGTCCCAATATACCTTTTGCTAAATTTCCCAATCATCAAGGTGCATTGTGAGAGTGTAGCTACACGCGCTGCACGTGCTCGCGTCCGCAGTAGTAACTGTTCTAAAGCAAAAGCCTAAAACAAATTTGGCTTGCACGCGCATTTCACAAAGCCTATTACAATTATTTACTTCGAATCTTTTATACGGGAAAGGCCAGCTCGCGGAGCGTAGAGTTACACTTTCAGCATTCTCCTCGATGCTTGGGTAATTTCGCAATAGGTCTATGTTCACTGAAATTAAATTACAGGGTTTTCCATTCATGGTGATGTTATATACAGTCCTTACAAGCTGGTCAACCATGCTGCCGGGGTAACGCCCACCTTTAACTGCTCATTACTTCCTCATTGCTATTAGGACTGAAATTCGTCGTCCTCTTTCTTACTTGGAAGCAAATTTCAACCAAGCTAGTCTTCAGTACAGACAGCCAAACATTTAGAACTTTTCCAAACAACGGCTAATTTCATTTTACCTTACCAAATATCTATACCACAAGCAACAAAATGTGCTTCCTAAGTTCAACTGCGTGCCATGCTGCGTCGCGAAAACCCCATAATGCGCGTTCATGTGTCTCCCCTTTCCGAGAACGTGCCCACGAAAGTAACTTATAATCGATACAATTACACATTTCGAGTTCCATATTTTGCGCCATGATGTCGTTTAAAGACATATTGCTATATATGTATTTCTTTTTGTAATTCACAATTTAGGTCAGAAATAACAGAACTGCTGATATTGCTGCAAAGAAGATAAGACGTTTTCAATCTCTAGAAAGGGCAAAAAAGTGTCTGAAAAATATAATACGTCTGTGAGCAGACTATTTTGGCAGGGGTTTGTTAAAATGGAATGTGTATAAAAAATGTCGGTGAGGAACAAAATACAAGCGCTTGCCTCGTGGAAAATAAAACAACTGTAGTAATCTCCCGATTATCCCAGCCTTTCTCTCCTTCACAGCAGCCAGTGTGGGAACAAACTTGAGATGCGCCGCTTACGCTCGTGTTTCCATTGAGCTGGGAGTTTGGCAATGGTAAATTAAAACGCGATGTAAGGAAAAGAATTTTTGGTTCAAATGTAAGCAAAATCAAACTGCACTTTAAGTAATCAAATATTAGAAATAAAAAAAGACTGTAAGGAAGCAGTGAAACGCGAATGGGGACTTCAATTTCACAGGAGTGCGCAAGCGGCGAGGGATTTCTCCGTGAGTTCCGCCAGTGACGACCTATGTGTGTCTACGTTTCGTCAGCAGTTTCCGTGGCTGAACATTACAATCCGGAGCGCGGTTGTTTCGCTGATTACTTGCAGTGGCGTTTGTAAATAAAGTACAGGCAGACGTTTCTAATCTCCCGCTGTCGGATGACTCGTGATATTGGCGAAATATTGGGTATTTTTTTTCGATGGTACTTAGCGGGAGAACAGCTTCTAAAGCGAAAACAGAGTGCTCGAGCGAGCCTCGTCACAGGCTTTCTACGGGAAATTTATTTTCATTTAGTTGTACATCTGTTATTTCTCTTCTTAATTTTGGGATGAACGGATGATACCGAGGAGACAAGGCCTATGCCGTTTTTCCTCTAACGTCATCACTAGCGGACCTTCGCAGCTGCACATATCTCGCGTTCTCGTTGAGTGTGAACAAGTCTTGCAACGACTCACAACGTTCACGATGTTAGCAGACGCGTCGCCAAGTTGCAGGCTTTTTCCTATTTGCCAAGTTCTCTCATCGGGCTTTTTCTTGACTGTCGCTTAGGGTGGGCTGGGAAACCAGTAAAAATGATGACCTGCAGAGGAATTGTCAACCAGGTGGTATTAAAAAAACACCATGGATGTGGAGGGCTCACTCTTCTTGCTAAAAGGTTAAGCTTCACAGGTGTTTTGTGTGGACGGCAACTACTTCGACATACACCGTCAAAATTAATTTCAAACGTTATATACACGTCCGTGGTGTGCTTTCCTTAAGTCATAAATATACTTAGACACTTTAAAAACACTTTGACCTCTGACGTCAAAAATAGTTCTTCAACAACATGGACCTTTTAAGTTTGGACTTCATACGTTAAAAAAGCTACAGTTAATATGTTTTATTTTTGAACTTTTTGTTGCATAAGGATGTTCACCCGACTGTTGGCTTCGCGTTTTTAGATTATATTCTTTGTTTCCGATGCAAAATGTTGTGCAGTTCAATATATTTTCTTTCATCTGATGGCGCAAATAACCTAAAATACTTTTAAGTCAGTCCCGTAAATTGCAGGTTCTTGGTGCCACCGTTATTCCGCCAAATAAAGTGCGCCTAAACCTATTTCTTTTTCTTTTTCACCAGCCACTAACCATCAAAGAGGCAATGTTTTCATTTGGGAGAGTTTATTTGACATGTCACTGTTTATTAGCCCTACAAACAATGGTCCTACATGATTTAAAACACGCAAACAAAACGATAACGCTCAGAATTGAAGCGAGACCGGATGCAGAATGTCTTTACGACCCTTTCAAATAGGTTGGCATGGAAGTGCAGGCAGGAAACCTATACTGAACTCACCCTGTTAAGTTCAGCTAGGTACTCACGCATGTTAGGCCTAGGCAAGATACATCGCCAATGAACATTATTTTGTTTTAGGATAATATTTTCAATATAGTGTTGTCTCAAAGCACAGAAAACGTGGTGCGACCCAGCTTTAGTCAATATTTACAGCAGCTCAATCCAACAAAAGCTGTTGTAAGAAATCATTCAACTGTCATTTAAGAAACACGCTCAAGATATTTTTAGTTTCGGGTGGGAGGAACGCTTGTTAGACTCATTCCGAGGAGCCACGACAACATCGCCCATGACTAAGCCGTTTTTGAGGGAGAGGTTGGAAATTGTATTTTTTTGGAAAACGTCGAAAGAACTTAGCTTTTCTTTTTAAGGAAACCTTACAATGATTTGCACAGGTACATTATGTTTCACGAAAATGACATTATGAACGGGAAAATTCTCAAAGAATATAGCTCTACCACATGTCGAAACGTTCACATTATATTTCTGCTCAAACTCCTAGCGGAACTGCGCAAAAGAGCTACAACGTCAGCTGAAGCTGTCTATTCACACCATGACTAACGTAGGGTCAACCATATCAATGTTTTTTTTTAACATTTATTTGCTGAAATTATGATGTCAAATAATGTGCAGACAGGACACTCTTTTTTAAAGTTTTGAGAATATCAGAGTAGATAATTACGTCATAAGAACCATAGAGCTCATGTGAAATCACACCGCAAGTAGCTGAGCCATTCCAGTGCAGGCAAATGTCGGGCACCCAGTGGAAGCACAGTTATACTTAATGATCGAAGGGAAGCCCAGCAGTACAGGTAACATAACACTTTCTATGTTTTTACTTCCACTTTTAATATGTATGACCAGATCTGTCTACTTCGTGGCCTTTCACTATACTCATTTTCTATGACCTTAGAAGACACCCAGACATGTTCAGGCGTCTATGTTCTCCGAACATAGATGCCTGAACATGAATAGAATATCTCGGAACATAAATCAGATATTTCGAGATCAGAAGAATTCTTCATAATGGAGCAGCCGCACGGAAGATCGCATTACACACATATGCATTTTTTCCTAATTATATCGTTTATTAAAAAATATAATCAAATAAAACTTGTTCAGCTTCGATCAGCCTTAAATTGAAGGCGCTGACCCATTGAGGAAAGAGGTTAACAGTTTCGAGCGACTACACGAAGGAAACATGTTTCTGGTGACCCTATCACATTAAGGCAAAAGCAACAGTCATAAAAATTATTTTTGTCTGCCGGCAAGCATGTTTGCCTATTCGTTCTTCGACAGTCGGAGAACACCCTATCACGCCAAGCTGACGGTTTAACCAACACGGCAAAAATTCTGCATTTTTTTTAACCTTTATTCGTGAACGGTGCCGTGGCGTTGGATATCTGCCTTTCTAAAGTGCCGGTAAGTTTAAGGGGACGAAAATTACAACAGGAGGAAATCCACCAGTGATTGAGATCACTAGCTTCCATGACGGACTTTTAGCGTTCTCTAAGCCAAACTGCTTGCCAAGTCTTGGAGCACGTGCCATCACTTTGACCAAAATTACATTCGGAACTGTTTTAAAACTATTTTGAGACAACATGGCTAGATTTATTTTAATACACGTTCTGGCGAAACTACAAAGCCACCCAGTCAGTGGTAATACCTTATCATTATAACATTTCTCATTTAATCAAGAATGTGGTGGATAAATACAAAGTTTCTGCACTCTTTTCGGACCCCTTTAAAGTTGTCTTGACTCTCTGATACAATTTAGAAAGGAAAAATGTACTACTATAGCGTGTAAAATCAAACATTCTTTCAAATACTTCAAATGCACAGTCGAAATCACTTACAAAATATAATTTCCGGCAGTAAATAATAGCTAGGAGAGACAGGTCAATGCCTAAGTCGCCAAACTATGGATCATTCTTTGTCGTTGAGGACTACGCCATCGGGTCAACTTGCAATTCACACAAATAAATGTTGTTATACAGCTATGCTCAAACACATTGACATATTGGAAAGATATACAACAAAAAATTGTTTTGGTAAATCCATGAGGCCTATTACATTTGTCTATACGGTAGTGATGTTTGTGTTAGTGCTGCGTTGGTTACCATGTGTAATGAAGAGTTTGAATTTATTCGTAGATTGGGCAAGTATGTGAGTAAGTTGAGGTTTTGCACCTACAATTTTTAAATTTCCTAGATAGTGTGTTACACTTTTGTTTTTATTTTTAGAATGGTTAATCGAAAGAGTGTCCTATTATGAGTGAGTCTTTTTCTTTATTTTTTCTGCTTTTTTGCTTTGTTATTGAAGAAGATGAGAAAGAAAACAAAATCGTGAGTTGGTGCTGTGTTTGTGTTTTAGGTCTTCTTTCCTTGTGTCTTTTTTGCGCTCTTTATTCCTATTACCAGCATGCACCGAATAGCTTAATTTCATACTCTATTACAGTTATTTTAGCATCCGCCTTGTTGCTTACACTAGGTCCCACAACCAATTTTGTGTTAGTGTCTCGGTTTATTTTGTAAATCCCTATTTTCAACACCTTGTATATTAGAAACGTCATTATCGAAATATTTCTTCTTAATACCTCAATCCTTGGAACGTTCGTACAAGACCGAAATTTATGCTGAATTATAATATAAATGTTTTGCATTTTTGGGCCTCCTTTTAATTTAAATAATTCCTATAATCACTTTACGAGCAGAAATACCAGGCCCTTATTTAGCAGAAGCGAAGAAGTGCTAGCACGTTGTTAATCCGCTGTACTCAAATAAAAAAAATCGCAGATGTCTCATAGTGACGTTGCAAGGAGACTCTCAGCTTTGTGTGCCCTAGTGAGATATAAAATATGTTTCTCCTTATGTCTAAACAGGGACCTCACCAAACTCAGCTACTTTCACAAGCCCGGGAAAGAGCACCTACTGCCCTGGACTGTGGGACATTTGATTGACAGAGCGACAGAGAGAATCGGTGACACCACAGCCATTGTATACTCTCATCAAAACATCAGCAAGACATACACGGAATACAGGAAAGACGTAAGTGTAAGCTTAGAGTATTCATAATTCCTGAAATAGATTTCTGGCATCCAGTATTTCGTTTCGTACGTAACGCTTTCCAGGGAGACAAGCTATCCCTCTTACTATTGTTAACTCTTACCGCAAACATTCAATATAAACCGAGAAGGAGCTACCATTTCTTGCCTACACTTACGTAACCACAAGAACGCAGATTCATCCAAACTTGCGCGACATCGACATAAAACATGCACCTGTGGCAAGTAACTGCTTGTTTCATAGAAGAAAAAATGGTAATCAAATAGCAGTCAAATAAATCTACAACGAAAGCTTGAGTGCGAGGTCAATGCAATTAAGCATTAACTTTGCACTCTGGCTTAACGCGTAATTGCTTAAGGCAATTAAACATTCACTAAAACACAATGTAGCAGCGATATTCCTTCAACAGTTGACTCATCTCCGACTTTAGAAGCAGTTATTTCCTTCTCTTCAGATAATGTCAACCAACGTTCGATTGAAGGAAGTAAAAAGAAAAAGTCAAGACCATCTTTTTATAGGGCTAACCCGAAGCAACTGAATCATCTCTTTCAGATTAGGGGTGCAATATGCTAAACTCGGAAGGGAGTGCTGACAAAAGTATATGATAGTTAAAACTACGATCAGAATTAGGCTTGCTGGGAACCATATGTTCGCCTAGATAACATTGTAGACACCAGTTCTAAATAACGCTAGCGCGCTCACACTTCAGTGGAGTTTGAAAGTGCCGGATTTCAGGTGTGACCTTCCTTCGGATTGTGTATCAGCGCTTGGGGTGTAGCATCGATGGTTGCGTCATGTTGATTACGTCTCAATGTTTATAACAGTTGGCGTCTGAACATGTTACTGGAACGGCATCTAATCAGCAGAATGAACTCTCAGTTCATTCCAAAATGACGTCATGTGACACCTCAAAGTCAAGTGATACCATTATGTGGCACCGTGACGTGACGTGACGTCTGCTAACGTAACACAGCTACGTTAGCTGTTATCAATATGTATTATCTGGACGTCATGTCACTGAACACCTGAACGGAACGTGACGCTGTCTTGCCATTTGAGTCTAACAACGCCTCACCTTTGGCAACGTCACAGAGTCACGTGACCCAATCAAGTGACCCGTGAGCCTCGTGCAGCTGATATTGGTGACATGAGCGAGCGCACTTGCAGATGGTGCATATATGCCATACCAGAAGTACCCTATTTGAAATCTTTCTATGGAGCCCGCCAGGATTTCTGAGATATTTCGGCGTACACCTTAATAATGTTTAAACTGTTCGTCAGCGTTTTTAAGTTGCGTTACGCTGCCTCTAAGTATTCCTGAAAGGTATGAGAGACACATCATAGTTTTTTTTAAAGGCATAAGGGGTCTGTCCCAATCTGTTCAGTGAATCCCGAACTTTCAGCAAACTCGATTTAACGGGTCTGTGGGAGAGATAACGTGACAGTTCAGGTTATATGAGTCGGGAAAGCCGCTTGGCCCTTTTGTATTGGCAGGCCCCAAAGAGCGTTGGAAATTGAGGAGACGTTCCCCTTCCCTCACTGCCGTCTTTGTTTGTTCTGTCTATGTGTTTCACGGGCTGGGCCTATTCTTTTGTGTATGTTTTCCAGTCAGCTGGCCTAATTCACAAGTCATGAGAAATAGAGACATATGGCGTCTTTTTGACGCCCGTGGACGCCCACCCAGGAGGAAGAGTGGGTGTGTGAAAAAAAAATGCAATTGAGACATTTTTCTGCTCTTTTGAAGATGACCTGCTTTAGAATGTTGAAATACAG
Organism: Ixodes ricinus; assembly: GCA_037355805.1. Lineage (NCBI taxonomy): Eukaryota > Metazoa > Arthropoda > Arachnida > Ixodida > Ixodidae > Ixodes > Ixodes ricinus. The sequence goes on along the minus strand of JAZHYW010002378.1, from coordinate 72,819 downwards.
CCTTTGACAGAAGCTGGTGGCCCTAATTTTCTCAGTCAATAATCGCAAACTAAATGCGCAACAACCAGCTGACCGTTAGTATCGGCTTCCGGTCTTATGCATCGGAACAATCTATAAGAGCAGTTCGGTGTTCGATCAAGGTCGCTCAGTGCCCCTGATTCTTGCACCTCTTTGTCCGTTAGGCTTCAGATGCATTTAGCGATCGAAAAAGACGCTGGAGACGCCCGCGACACGCCACCATGGGGCGACACCGTGAATTTGCTCAGGATTTCTCGACGGCTGTAAATGTTGGTTGTGGTTTTGTGGTCTTCGCTAAACGTGCTACTGACAATGTGTTTGTGTGTGTACGGTTCACCTGCTCGGTTTTATAAGTTGAACTACCCTACATCTCCGGAATGTATCTGATGGCATTGTGAGTACCTCGAAAGATATATTTTGCGACAAACAATTCAGTTGTCTTTGTTCTGTCTGATTGCTTTTGTCTACAGCTCTCTGCACCTGGATTTGAATAAGCGTCGGTTCCTGCCGTCTTTCTATGTTACAAAATGCTTGTAAAACTGAAAGAATGAAATAAAATACCAATAACGTTTTAAACTGCATTTTGGTCTATGGTTCACAATCATTTTGGCGTCTAAAGGGTTGAAGGGTTGAAAGTTTTTGATAGGCTGAATAGTTTGAAGGGCTGAAGGGGTTTCATGCCCTTAAAGGTCCCTAACACATTACGGCTGAAGTGTTATTTTCAATATGCTAGTCTATTCAAAGTCCATTTATACTGCCCACCAGGATTTATATGTGTTCTACGTTACCCTTTTAAATTTATTTGAGGGACCTTAGATATACATCGAAGACTCCTAAAGGGCCTGAGGTACCAGTCAGCACTTTCTAATTGATATAAAATACCAGTTATGGTCTTTTTAAAAGTATGTGGGGACTGTCCTAATATTTTCCGTGAAAGTGCGGCACCCATCAAAATAGTTTTAACGGGTCTCTGGGAGATATCAGGTTATGTGGGTCGTGGTGTAGAGTAGCGCTTTTATTATTTCGGTTACCAGCTCTTTTTAAATGCTTGGAGTTATGTACGCCCGAAATTAACCCTGGAGTGACGGCAGCGTGTTTAAATCCGTTGACGACCAAAGTCTTCGCAAGTCAGTGTTGATCCACATCCCGGCAGCAGTATTTGTCACTGGTCAAAAGACCCGTCTGTCTGCGTTGGGCGTCCGATCAGCCCGTCGTCATGATGTTCGATGTAAAAGAGCACCCGAAATACTCACACTATGAGGACACGCACGCACAACCAAACCAAACACTCACTCAGCACCAACTGACAACTCTTGGTTTGCTACTTCCCATCAACGGCACATGTTCGATTCTCTTGCATTTTTCATTTCATCTCTTAGGCCCCGAATACGTCGAATTATAAACTCAATTTCATCTCAGAATAAATCACGTCGCCCAGCAGAAAGCACGAAGGACATTAGGAAGTTAGCAAAACGGCCGCGCCGCTGTCCATACTCTGCACTGTCCCGCTGGAAGCTGCGGCAGCTAGAACTCGGCAGCTTGGCAAGAAGAGTTCATGGCCATTTGTTTTCCAGTTGATGCATCGACGCGCAGGAAGTTTGGGTGAGGCCTTGTTTACATTTGTGTGTTTTTGGTTTTGATTGAATGCTACGATTAGAGTTTTTATAGGAGTTACGACTGTTGCACCAAATCAGCAAGTAAGGGTACGGTGTGAAGAGGAAATCTCACCCTGCAAGCCACCGGCCAGATAGGGCTATTTCTGCCTTACTGCCAAGTGTCCCATCCACCAGCGCTACTCTACTGAAAAAAAAAAACTTGAAATTCAAACGTGTGGCAAATTGGTTGACCAGTTTTAATTAAACGGGTGGGAAACTTATTAGACCATTTGGATCAAACCTGATTGTGGGTTATGGGTACCCGTTTGAAACGGTATTCATATTAAATGGTACCCGTTTGATACGGGTGACCGTTGGACCTGGCGCGTGACTACACACTTGAACGGGCCTTTCAGATATTCAGGAAAAATATTCGAAGTCTAAATTATCGTCTGAAAGGGTTGAATATCTTAAATTTTTTTAAGACGTCCTGAACTTGGTAAACCTGTTTATGGCATAGAGAAAACCCGTAGAAGATAATGTACTCGCGCAGGTGCTTGTAAATGGGCAGGAAAACAGACACAAGCGATTGTTTTCTAATTTCCTAGACGTTTATTACATACAGCCTATTCCGTAGACAAGTACAAACGTACAAGCGATCTACGAAAACTGAAGAGGTACTACTAAGCTTTTATACAACTGAGAATATTTCAAGGCAAACAAGAACCGAGGTTAATCTAGGCTACAGTGTGCATTCTTCCGGCAGCTGGGAAAATAGTTTCCCAGAAATTCCTCCGGCCTACGACTCTCATTGGTGGTGGCACTCAGTTCATCAAACTACGTTACATCGACATATCGTTTCATTGACACGCTATGTTTTATAGACGGATTGTTTTATAGACAGCTATGATTAGTTTTTTTTCTTTTAATAAGTCACCCCAGACTGTCGCCGCTAATGGCGTGTACGGGTGGGCCAGGTAGGATAGCATTTTCCTAATGAGCCATCGTAAACTGTCGCCGCGAAACTGCGTGAATGGGTCCGCCGGCCAGTGATACATGCGCGACAAAATGTCCCTGCGGTGTGCAATTCGCGTTAGACCTGACGAAACGTGTCCATGAAATGTGTATCCAGGAAAAGTTGTCTATCAAACACGTTTCCACAAAATGCCGGTAGAACAAGAAATTCAGTATTCTACCGGCAGTTGTCAGATGAGTGCGGACATCTAACGTGTGGCGACTTCCGGCAAAATTTAGAAAAAGTATTCTCCGGGCTGCCGGGCGAATAGACACTGCATAGTTACGGTATATGAATACTCTTGAAGAGTACACGTAGGAGAACGATCAATTGTTGCCGACATGCAGGTTGTAATGCATTTACCGTAAAAAAAGAGTTGGAAGTTGTGATCCGATTAATATGTCGAAATGGGCACTACAGAAGAACCACACAAAAACAAAAACGAGAACGAAGGGTCCGTGAAGATTCAACACTATTCGGCAAAACTTCGTTGGGATGGGACGGCGGAGTAGAACGGAGGACGTCGAGGCGATGCGGCTTGCGGACGACCACATCGAGCGGCACCATCTTGTCTGGGCAAGAGTGTTCAAGGGGGTATCCGGGACGCTGACCCGGACTGCTCGGCTTGCGGCAAGGAGGAAGACGCTGACCACCTCCTCCAGGAGTGCCCGGAATACGTAGATGCCCGGGTGGTCCTGACCGAAACCTACGGCGCATTGGAACCCCCTTACGGAACCGGAGAATAGGTTATGCTGCTACACGGAGGCAAGCGGACAAAGGGAAGAGCCCTCAAGGCCCTGCTCACCTTTCTCGAGGAGACTGCTCTCCTCCAGACAAAGCCGCATGGGCCCCAAAAAGAGCCTGTGCGGACGAAATAGCGAAATGCCGTGGCATGTGCCGCGCGCCACGAGCAGCCCGTGCAGACAGAAACGCGCGCTCGCAAAGACCTCCGCCTCGCCCGCAGTGGGAGAGGGGGTGTCTGCCTATCTCTCCCGCGGGCACGTGCCGCCACCCTGTACGTTCAGCGTCAAACGGGCTCCGGAGAGCCGTTTGATTAACCCGGCGCATGTTGTCGGTTACCAGTTTGACCCAAACGAGTGACACATGTGCCCAGACGAGTCACCCGCTGCCAAAACGAGTGCCCTGTTTGTCCAAACGGGTGTCAGGTGTGGCTGATACGGGTGAGCCATTTGAGTCACACGTACCCTTCGTGCTGTCGCCATTTTCGCGGTCGTAAAGGCGGTGTTCACGAGTGGACCAGCTTGACCAAACGATTTATGTCCTCGTTTACATGAATTCTGCAGTCTGCGGGGACCCTATGAAAATCGACGGTCGGCTGTGAGGGACGCCACTGTTTGTGCGAACGGTGGTGAGTGTTCAAGCTTTGGTAATGGGAGATGGCGGTTCGGGAGTTTCAGACTTGAAAGGATGAATCCTGACGCCAGCAAAACTACGGCCATCTCACGGAGCTCAATCTCGGCCGTCACCAGCTCTGCCTCGAGCGGACTCGATGGAGCTGTACACGATCGGCTCCATCAATATGGTCACTCGTGCCGTTCCATTCCGCACAGCGATCAAACTTCACTGAGTGCTTCGACTTCCAGGCGTCCTACCCTTCATGTGCGACGGACTCGGGCTTGCGTCCACTTCGTGTCTCGCTATCACCGGGAGTGTCATTTCTATCACCTACCGCAGTTTGTTTCAAACGCTGTCAAGTCTGTTTTAGGGGTTCTAGAGTTTGACTTGTGATTGTGCAGTATGACGCCTACATTTGGAGTTCACTGTCGCTTCATCATAAGTACGCGGTCAAGTTCTATTGGCCTGCCATGATCATTCGCGCGAAGCGTGATCAAAACAGATGTGGTGTGTTTATGTTTTTGCTGTTGTTGTTTTGTATCCTGAATGTTAGTACACACAACATCAGAACTGACGCGGTGAGTTGCTGATTTTGCTGTTGTTGTTTTGTATCTTACTGTGAATACCTCAAAAAATATTTTGCGACAAACAATTCGGTTGTTTCTATTTAGCCTCATCTTCTTTGTGTAAAGCTGCTTCCATCAGGGTTTGAAGACATGTTGTTTCTTATAGTGTCTTTGAGTTAGAACATGAATGCGAAACGCAAATTTTTGAAATAAACTTCTAATTACGTTTTAAACTTTATTTTGGTCTATGGCTCACACATATTTACAGGCCTAAAGAGTTGAAGCGCTGAGGGGTCAGAAAGGCTGAAAATGTTTGAAGGGCTAAAGGGATTTGAAAGACTGAGGAATATAATGGTCCGAAGGGCCGAGAGGATACGCATCTCAGCATTTCAGGGTTCGTCCATATTGAAAATAACACTTCAGCCCTGATATGTTTTGAGATCCTTTCAGCGCTTCCAATCCCTTCAGCCAAAAAAACTCGTCATCCCTTCAGATTTTCAAAACACTCCTGTCCTCAAGCACTGAATCAGTGACCTCATATCTTTATTGGACGGTTGAACCACTGTGATGTCAATTGTCTAAAAGGGCAATGGAATTAATTGGGTTAGTTGGAGTATGAGTCGAAATGTCACTGGGCAGGGAACAGTGTACCTTTTCAAAATAGGACATCATTCCTGATGTGTTATAGGGTGATTTCGAATAAAATCGACCAAAGGGTGGCTGGTTGACATTTTAAATCAACTGATACTTTTATAGGCTATTGTCTTGATCCTTGTATAAAGAATTCCACACTTAGTTTTCACCACAAAAAAGAATTTGGGGTAAAAAAATCGTAAGGCTTGAAGAGGTGGACAGCTGATTTCACGCGCTCTGATGGAGGGGCACGTGTGAAAGTGAATAAGTGAAACGATAAAACTTGAGAATTTTAATACTTTTAGAAACAGAGTATGGGCACAGCTTGCTTGTAGTTTATACCAATTATTTTTGTTTAAAATATATTTATTTTCTAAACATTGCCATTGTCTATAGTAGGCAAGAACAATGTCTTCCGGAAGCAGCCGAAGTAATAATGGGTGCAGAAGTATAGAGAAGGTTTCTTCACTCACCCCAAGAGACCTGAGCCCACGAATGTTTCCTTGTAGGTTGTCGTGTAGTCGCCTGAGCCCTCGGACACCGAGTGATGATCGGATCCGCGGTCTCTCCAATAGCCGGATCATGTGATCGTCGATCAACCGTTTTTCGTGGCCAAACCGGGTTTTGAGAATGTCCCGAGCGTCTTCGTAGCAGCTTGCTGTCGCTGGTAGTCCGGCAATCGCCGCAGCGGCTTCTTCGTAGAGAGCAGCTCTCAAGTAGTTGAAGTTGTCGGTCGGCGATAAGTTCAAGCGCTCATAATAGTTCCAACATATATAGTTTTACTACGTTAAAGCACACAAAGTGAACCTAAGATATTTTTAAAACCCTCTAACTTTCCTATATTCGATTGTAACTGCGAGTTCCATAAGATGCCACCATATTCTGGTAGAAGGACGGATTAAATATTTAAACGCCGTAAGCTTTGTTTAAGGAGTGAAGTGTATTAGAGCTCTTCGTAGCGACATCAACTTTCTAGACGAAATGTGAAACGTCTCGCTTAACTGACAAATAATTTAATCACCGTATTCAATAACTTCTTCTAAAGCATTGAATTTGAGAGTGAATGGAACAAAGCGGTACCTTGTCCAGCGTTGTCATTAGCACGCATTTCTTAACGTTCAAGTGCATTTTTACCGTTTGATTCCACACAAAAACAATTTGAAAAAAAAATCATGTCAATACATTTGAACAAAAACAAAAGCTATTTTTAAGAATAGTATATGTTCATCTGCAAAAAAAAAAAGAAAACGAAAAACGACAATGCATCGAGGGTTTATGTGCATCACATCATTGATAAGAAAAACAATTGTCCGAGCACCGAGCCCTAGGCTACTCCAGGTAGAGCTGGTAATTCAATGAATTCTGGTTTCCCGACAGAGAAGAAGTGTTTACGGTTCGTATGGTGAAATGTTGACCATTCCAAGGATGCAATCTTTATGAAGTACCTGCTTCATCTTATGCAATAACTTTCAATAAAGCACCGTAGAACGCCTTTGCGAAGTCTAAGAAAACCACGTCCACTTGATCAATATTATTTGGGTTGTGGGGATATTTATACAGCGTGTAGTTGGTCAGCCATTTAAAGTTGCGACGAGTCACTCGCTGTAGATGAGCAATTTAGCCAGTGCGGTACAACCGCTAGCCTGAGGTCTTTAACGTGCACCACGCAGTAGTGATACACGACCGCACGCCGGTACGATGCTCATCCAGATCGAAACGGGCAGGTGTGGGGCTCGAGCCCAGGATCCCTGGGTTCTGCAGCGCGAGCTTTCGCTCCACGCGCGTCGAGCTGGGTGTGCGCTTTAGCCCACTCGGCCACCGATCCCCCTTCAATATTATCAATTACTGCAGCGCAAATATGAACCACCAGAAATTGTGCCACTGTCAAGTACCTTCTACAGACCCCATGTTGTTCGTATATTAGAAATTCTGTAGATTCTGGAAAAGTTATAATGAGCTTTAAAATAAAATATTCAAGAACTTCTATAAATGCACGCAGTAAGACCACTGGACTATAATAGCAAGCACCCTTTTTCTCTTCCCTCTTACACATAAGCACACATTTGGCTGCTTTCCAATCCTGTGACACCCCTTTTTTAAACTTCATGAGTAAATCACGTAAAACAAATCTTGATAGAGACCATATATATACATATATTGTGTATCATCGTACAAGATATGATGTGCATATCATAATCCATGTCTAATTCAGTGTGCAATGGTCAAAGTAAAATAAATACTCTAAGTCTCCATAAAACTGGAAAGAGCATGCAGTTGGCCTGCTAAACTTCTGAAGACCTTCTACGTTGTAGGGTTGGCGGAGCACCCTGTTTGGGGAACTAGCCGGGGCCGGACGTGACACGTGTGGCGAGACAAAATGGCGAGATTGTTATGGTTGCAGATTTGGATGGTTGCGATACGAACCTTTCGAGGTAGTTAAAGTCGCTTTGCTGTGACGTTGCTAACTTCTTTGCGTAAAGGCGGTAAGCAATGACTCGAAAAGTTTGGAAACTCCTTGATGCGTAAATTCAGCTCGTGTGTTACTGCGACAGCTGTCAATGGAGGAATGACTACATCGGCTGTAGTGCCAAGGGCAACTAAATGAAACATATGTAATTCGTCAGCGTGAGAACTGTTCAAATGTAGTTGATGCTCTCCATGGCTAATGACGGCATCTCTTGACCGCAGAAAGTCTCACCGCAGTATAAAGTCAGTCACACAGGTAGAGAGATTTCGAAATATAATGACGTGCCTATTGGAGTCACGGGCACTGAGTGAATTCAGCAGCCGAGAGAACTAACTCTCTATTTTACATCCGGAAATAGTGTCTAGGTGCTGGCGTCAATACTATACGTAAGTGGCGTCGCAAATAGCCAAATATACAGGATCTGCAGGCACCATTGTCAACGATGTCTTCAAGTTTTAATTTATTGATTTTAACAGGAACAAAAGCTGGGTAATTTGTATGAAGAATTATTACGCAGTTTTGCGCTGCAGCCAGGCGTCCTGCGGCAACGCAAGCTGCAGGCTCTTCTTTGACGTCGCGTTTGACACGGCGGCTGCATCGAGGGGCGACACGCAGCGTTAGCACCAAGGAAAAAAAAGACGGTGATCGACCTATGCAGTTGTCACACTGAAAAAAGGGAGCTGAAGGCTGGGGGTCAAAATAACGTTTGTCGTAATTGGCAGAACAACATGGATGAGGGTGTGGGAAGCATCGATATTTCAGCCTTCAGGCGATGGCGGCAGTAGCAAGCGATGTTGCCAAGCAGCAGTGAAAAGAGATGGGTCGCTGGTCATTAGTTCTGCACATGTCACCTCCTCGACATGGTGCGTAGGATCGGTTACAAAGAAACGTTATCAGAGTGCGCTAATTCAAGCCCTTTATTTTTATATAATTGAGACCCACAGCCACAATTAAAATAATTATGTTGTGTCTGTGTCTCTTTTTTCTCCTATTATAGGTAGACCAACTAGCTGCAGGCCTGGTTTCTCTCAAACTTCCTGAGGGTTCCAGGGTTGCCATACTCGTTCCAAGACTCTACGAAGGGGCCCAGCTACTTTATGCGGCGTCCAAGGCGGGACTTGTTATGGTAAATGCGACTGAGTTGTTCCGTTGCACATGGTTGCTGCATATACCTTGAGCGCAGCAACGGATTTTGGCTTCCATCTTTTGTAGGTTGGCATCAACACATTCTGCACGGTTTCTGAACTTCAGTTTTGTTTGAATAAGGTAAGTTATCTCCAGCTGCAAGCTGTTTGCTTTATTTTTTGGATACCTGTACAACGATGATCTAGATGGTCGAAATATTTTCGTCCTCAGAGGCAACGCTGAAATAAATTAAAAAGAACACAGCGGGACAAACATTTTGTTGAATGCCATCGAAAGCTTAAGGCTGGATGTGGTGTCAAGACTCGTTATCGCCTGCTCCTAAGTTACTCTTGCTCCAGGTGTAATGGGCCATACACATTTCCAAAAACGCTCCTAGGCCGCCGTCATGTGGCTGATGATGTTGCAGCTGGTGCAACGTTCGCTCACCTTATCACGTAGGAATTTTGTGCCAGTTCCTTCGACTGTTGAAACCTGCCTATCGCGATTCTCTGCCTCTGTTTTGCGGTTTTAGATTCCAATTTATCTGTCCTCTCTTGAAAATGTTCGCTTCATTTTTTGTGCGCATGCAGCGTACCCTATTATTGCCATCTTTTACTGTGAGAAAGTGGGCATGTAAGTCCACGTCATTCAAGCGTTTTCACTTAACATTCCCGAGAAACGAAAAACAGGAAAGAACGTCGAAAGGCCTTCGACACGATTTTGAGATCAATGAAAACTTGTTTCTCCACTCTCAGTGCTAATTCGTGTAGGTGTCATGCTCAGTTAATCACCAAAAATGTCAGTTCGGCTTAATGTGAGGAATCAACCTGTCGCGTCCGTCCCTTTGCCTTGGTGCAGGTGTTGTCAAAAAGGAAGCTCTCCAAAATATGTTCGACAACACGATATCCTCTTGGATTCCATCCGATTGTCGATATGTGACATTTGTTAAAACTGTACTGTTGTGTTTGATATCTTAAAAAAAATCATGTTTCAAATAACGATGCTCCGTTGCATGGGGAAACGCTGCATAGTAAAGATGGAGATTCAAATCTCAATTCGATCCTCAACAATCGCATCATTGTAAACGCAGTTGTTGGCTACGTTCATATAGATGCAATCATAGCGCATCAAATCGAGCCCGCACCAATAACACGAAGCCTGTCTTTCCATTTCCTCCTCTTCTACCTGTCTGCTACCAATCAAAGGAGTCAAATCTTTCTTCGATGAGCTACGGTCTCATTCATGTAAACGCACCATTGGCCTTTGTCATATTTTTGTCTGTACAGCCACGCAAAAATATAGGACCAATAAGAGGAGACGCATGTGTGACGTAGTAAGGCCATAAAAACTGTGCTAAGTCTCACCGCCGCACGATGACCTTTCACAACTAAATTTTAGAGTGACCGCGATCGATGCCACAACCTATATACCTATTCTAGCGGTAAAAACGTGCGGCTCATCCTTGCCCTATGCGAGTCCCTAGGTCCCACAAAAGTGGCACACGTCCTCAGTAAAGCCCCTTGATGTGTTTGTCTTGCAAGCAGCAGTGAATAATCAAATACCCCAACGCACGAGCCTGTGCCTCATGCGAAACTTGGAAGCAAATGGCGGCGCAGCGATAAGTAAAAGGGAATGAAGCGGCCTCTAAAAAAACTGCGGTACGTCCCTCGCTTGTTGCCTCGTGGTACATTTTTCTCGCTTTCGCCAACAGTGGTTGTCGCTACTTATAAGCGTGAATCCTACCCGGGAATTTAAGCTCACGTCGTTGGTTTGGCTTCCCTGGCGTCTATCGCCCGCCTCACACCTCGGTCATTTTTTGGGCCATTTCATGTTTGCAAAAAGACATGCGCAGTGGCGTACCTCAGGCTATATGACATTTAATTATCTGTCTGTGCAGTAAAGTTATGTTTTTTTCTCACATTGGGTACGTGCGTGAACTAAGGTGAGCGTTGATGATGATCCTGCGACAACCGTGAATATGGACGTCCAACTCAGCTGGCTGATTCTATGTATATTGTCGATGCAGCTCAAAAGTCAAGAAGACGCTAGCTCACCCGTGTTACCACGAAAATTCAGCGTAACGTCTAAAGACCGTTTCGGTGTGCATTCTACTTATTCTTGCAAAACTAATGCGATAGTACACAGTTTACACTGCAAAATATACATGCTCAGCACCAAGGCCACCACAATGGCAGCTCACATGACGTCAGTGCAGGCCATGAACCACTGTGCTAGCGCATTGCTGTTCGCTCGCACTTACGGTGAAATAGAGCCTTGAGTACAACGACGCTTTATGCACGGGCCGCTAGTGCTGACGTCCTTTGTCTTACGGACATACCGAGCCACTGAAACGGGAGTTGACGAGCGCTCACAAAGGCCAACGATGGATAGAAGGACACATCAGAATCTAAAATGGCACTAACCTTCCCTGCTATGGTCATGCTGCAGTGAGGTAATAGAGTTAAAAGGAAACAAACACGGAAGGTATATGTTATGGCGGCAGTCTTGCAATGTTGACGAGGGATGCAAAAGTTCATGTAATTAACAAGCAAATAAGAAATAGGCTACTGAGTAGCCACGATCATCGCCTAATGTACTAAGACACCTGCCATAAGAGCGGCGCGCATCCTGCCATGCACTATTTCTCTTTCCTCCTCTCCTTCAACGAAACGACAGAGAGGGGCGCTGCCAGCTTACACTATTGTGGCCGCGAAAGCGCGGGAGATTTGACGTCTGCTCTTGTGATACCAGTAGGGGTGTGCGCATAGTGGTTCAAATCGAATAGTGCGATGTCATCCATAGCATCAACTGTGCAAAGGGAGCCGGTTGCATCAGCTTTCCTTTGCACCGCAAAGGCTATGAATTACACGCTGAACAGGGGGAACTGCGCACAAGCAAAACACTTACTCAAGTCCACGCACACAAAATGATGACAGACTTACGCGGCGCTAACAACTGTCTGGTATATTTACACTTTCGTCTTCGTCTTTTGTTGGTATTATGGACTATAGGGCCATGAAGAAACATTTCGTATTTTTCTTCAAGAGGATGCTAAACCTTAAACTAAAAACTTTAAGCCTTTCCACTCTGCTGTAGATGGAAGACCAGCGAAGCTGTACTATGCTGGTATTGAAGTATTTATAAAAACCGTTCAGCCGCCATGGCGCCCTGTCGTCGCCGGGCCTCGCGCTTGCGCTTGGCTTCTGTGGCACGATCGTCGTCCCGTTGCGTTGGCCCGACGGCGCCGGTCACATCGCCGCTTCTGTTCTCAGCGGCGTTCTAGGCGAGCGATTTGCTTTTCGCTCGCAAGGGATTCAAACCACTCGACGTAGTGAAACTCAAGGGGATAGCGGCTTCGCAGCATTTGCGCGGCCATTCGCGCTGCTGTGCGCGTCGCCCCTCCTTGCCCTCCCGCTCTTTTCCTCCTAACGAACGGCACGCGGCCAACCCATCGCGTGTCTCAAAGGGCAACTGATAAGAGCGCTAGCGCGATTTCAACGTCGCAGGACACAGGACAAACACAAATGGTAGGTGAGACGACGACGTTTTATTCTAGTAGGGCCGCGCCAATCACGGGGCTTGCTCGATGGTACGAACGCAATGTGGCCGCTGACGCGGACGCCGGGGAAGAAGGTGAGGCTGCGTTACAGCACACTGGACCGGCTAACGTCCGTTGCATACAGTATTGGGGAAGAAACGGCACGAAACGCTATATGCGACTCACCTCGTCGTACGCGACTGAGGGTGGCGGTGAACTGCTTGAGCTTTGTGTCGACACGCCGCTTGTCCGCGGACATGATAGTAGGCGAATTAGCCCTTAACAGCTTCGATGTGAAAACTAAAATTAAAAGAATGTTAAATTAAATAAGATTAGCGCTTAGTTGCGATCGGCTGGCCGCCCCAGCTGCGCCGAGATCGCCTAGGGGCCAGCGTGAGTTAGTGTCGCAGTCGAGCGCCACCGCGTGGCGTTTGGCTACAACACGATGGCAGACCGGCCTCAGTGGGAGAGCGCGCCACCTGTCAGACCTTTTTGTAAAGGACGCGTTGCCGAGATGTATCATGCGGACCCTACAAGGCATCAGAAGTAATCCAGGAGTGAGGGCACGCAACTCTCCGGGTTTGCCTTGCAATTGCTGGAGCTCTAGGTCACGCGGGGATGAATTGACAGTGATAGTTACTCTTGAATAGCTTGCGGCATCGGTCCCGGTCACATAGACGATCGTAGGCAAGTCTACTCGCCGGCGCCACGTTTCTTCTCATGCTGAAAAGCCCATGCAATTTCATGCTTGTCAAAGCTATGTTCACGCACACGTTGCACGAGCTTCCACGCATGGAGAACCAGTCGGGGCATCATACTATTCCTTGGACGCCATATTTTAGCGCGTTGTTTAGAGCGCATGCTAGGAACAAGCTGGAATTAGTAGACTGCTAAGACCGGGATTCTTGATCATGTTGGATGCACGTCGAAAATAAACAGTGGAAGCCTGACGCAGTGGCGTCACGAGGGTCAGCGGCACCCTGGGCGGTAGCCCGCCACGCACCCCCCCCGTTCTCGCGTGGCCCGCCGCGACACCCCCCCCCTTCGCTCTCGTGGCCCGCCGCGACACCCCCCTGAGCGCTGCACCCGGGGCGGTCCACCCCCCCCCCCCGCCCCCCTTGTGACGCCACTGGCCTGACGTCAGCACGCGCTCAGCAGTCGAGCACACAGCTTTGGCTTCCAATGAATATACACTATACTCATGAAAGTGAAAGGAAGGCGCGCGGAAGTTTTAGCAAGGCATTGCGTGTCACTGCATTGTCTCAAAAGCATTCCCTAGACGGCAATAAAATGTGGCAACGGGAATGAACTGAGGTAGTTGGTTATCATACATCTCGGGTAAACCAGCTGAACAAAGGAAGGAGGAGGAGACAAGAGAAAAGAAAGGCGAACCGACTGCTGCACTACCAACTGCTTTATTACATCTTCCTCTCCTATTACTTTATACCCTTTAGCCTTTGCTTCTTTATTTTCCATTGCTCGTATTATTTGTTTTAATCAACTACCCCCGAAGGGTGCCATGTAGAAAATGTGTTTCTTTGGCTTGAAAGGTGATTAAAGGGGTGATCACGCGTTTGTTATGTTACTTGTCTATAGCAAGGAGTGTCTTATATAGCAGCGCCCACATGTTGGTGGTATGTTATAGATGGCTTCCTTTTCACATGGAGCGTATTGTGTTCTGTGGCTGGTGTTACACTTTTCTTTGGTGTTGACTGGTGCTTGATTAATTTTGCGGCACATTGAATAAGCCTTATTATGCGCCGAGCAGAGGACAGGTCACCTCTAAGTTAAAAGAGATAGCGAAGCGGCAAAACGTGGAAGCGGCTTATCTTTGCCCTGCACTTCGATGACGTTCGCATTTTAACGCGATAGCGTTAAGGAGCTCGGGTCGCAGAAAAGCCGGAGTCGGCATCGGCGCCGGTGGGAAGAGAAAATCTTGATGGATCGGTGGGGTCATGACGTCACAGACACATGACTTCGAGCTCGAATTTAAAAAGAAGACCACAACGCTTACGGAAACATGGCGTCACGGATGCAGAAATTCACTAAATAATGACATGTAATGCGAATTTAATTTTGCCGCATGTTTCCAGGGAATTTACTTTATAAAATCATTTATTTGGCTTAAATTAAAACAAAATTGAGAATTTTAGACGGGGTGAGATTCGGACACGTGACCCTTCGGTTGCGAGCCACACACGACATCGAATAGGTCACTTTTTTTTATTAGGTCACTTTTTTTCCTCATTACATGAAAGTAGAAGAGATAGGTTTACAACGTGCTCATTCAGGGTTCATTCTACTCATCTACACAATCATAGTTGACATGTTAAAATTCTTTGATGTCTTGAAGACGTAAAGAAAGGCAGCCAGTCAGGAACTAGTTTTTGAATATCATACACATATTTGACGCGAAAAACAAGCTCAATAAAATGTAGGCGTACAGTCAATTAAACGTATGATACTACTACGACTCTTTATAGCACAATGACAACTTCACTTGTTATTTTGCCTGAAGCAAAATTTCGAACTACATGCGGCACCCTGAAGTGTTATGCTGCCTCTTCCACCTCCTCCACAACTCATCTGAATCACGGAGCAGGCGGGAGATGTTACGTAACTCCCCTTCTGTACACAAGTGAAACTTCGAGCTTTCGCCTCGAAGTGTCGTTATTAGGTAAAAAAAATACATTAATTTCTTTCAGACGCAGTGTGCGGCTCTGATCCTTGCAGATAAATTTACGGATAAAAGTTTCTACGAGAAGTTGCTCCAAATTGCACCGGAAATGGAGAGGTCGGCGCCTGGAGAGTTGAACAGCCAAAGGTGACGATTGAAATATTTAGTTTTATTATGCAAGGACACGTAGCAGCTGAAACTCTTCGAAGTGAAATAACATTCGCTTCATTTTTTCAGGCTACCGTTCTTGAAACACGTCATCACCATTGGCGACACCCGGAAGCCGTAAGTAACAAAAATTAGGGATGTAATATTCAGTGTCATGAGTGTCGTTAGAGAAACTCGCTACGTGATATTTTCTTGTTCTGTTTAACGTGATTTATTAAAGTATCTTTAGATTCGTCGACCCCTCATTGGACATATCCTCTTTAGCTGAATAAATTATTTGGGTGAAAAGACTAAATAGTAATTCTCACTACTCAAATAAGACACAATGGACGCACAGCGTAGTACCTTTTATTCAAATGTACTATGTAAGAAACGATAACTATAGTCGGTGACAGGTCAAGAACGAAGTGGAAGCTCCTCCCGCCTTTCCACTTCGGCGGAGCGAACGGTGCAGAGGAGGTCGCCTCCCCTCTAGCGTTCACACTACTAAACTTGAAAGAGGTGGGAGGAGCTTCCACTTCGTTCTTGACCTGTCACCGACTATAGTTGTATCTTACGTGTAAATCTGAAGACTATGAAGTCGAGTCTAAGCGAGTTATTATACATTGCGATTTTCTTACGCTATCTCAAGCGTTGTCTATGAATTGAAAATAAGTTATCCTGCTCCTAATCAACTTTGAGATATAAATTGCAGAGGTTTTCGTTTTTTTGTTTCTCAGTTGAAAATGAGATAATTAAAAGAAAATACAAAACGAGGAACATCACCGGGAAGGCAAAAATATAGTAATTCCGGAGAAACTATATGGTCTGTGAAGGTGAACACAATTCTGATAGAGGCATACCTGCGAGCGAAGGGAAAACGGGAGCATAGGATTTATATATGATCTTGCCTTTTGCCGCCCAGGAAGTTTGAAAGAATCTCGTAAGAAAAAATATAATAACAATCTAAGTCATAATATAAAGCCTACTTAGCTTTAGTTTCGCTGATCCACGGATCCTTTAGAAAACGAAAAAACCTTCATGCGCACATATGTTCAAAATATCCCATTCTTAATAGTATCACACACTTCTGAATATCCTTGGACTTGTCCCCGTATTAGCAAAAATAAATGAACTAATATAACCCACTGCATATACGTAACATCGCTATAGCAAAAAATATACCGTAAAATCGTCTCGTTTGAGTTTCACGACGCCACGCCTAAACTGAAAAGTCGGGTGAGGAGACAACTCAGCGAACGAGACAATTGTTCACTGAGAACACAACTGCGCGAAATAAATTTTTACCCTGTAATA
Organism: Ixodes ricinus; assembly: GCA_037355805.1. Classification (NCBI taxonomy): domain Eukaryota; kingdom Metazoa; phylum Arthropoda; class Arachnida; order Ixodida; family Ixodidae; genus Ixodes; species Ixodes ricinus. Next base: position 56,365 of record JAZHYW010002378.1, on the reverse strand, counting down.
TATTTACCCCAATTCCAAAAAATGAGGCACTTTTGTAACCGAAAATTCCATCCTCGCTTTTCTTGATGTTGATCCAAACGACAGCACTGCGGTATTCTCCTGGGCATGAATTTGAGCGCATTAAATAGTGTGGGACGGTGCTTTGATTGAGCGTAAATTTCTTCCACTCCCTGAACTTTACATCCCTGGTCAATGTCTTGTCGCTCTACGCTCAACCTGTCTATAAAACACGCATCCTGGCTGCGCAAGGTTTCGTTCAACCGGGACAGCTGGAAGGTTATTGGGTCGCACAGGAATATATATATTTCAAAGTTGATACGTATTTTAGAACGCGGCTCTTAGGCGCCCGTTTCCGGCTTGAGCGGCGTCGCCGTCGGCGTAACCGCGCGGTGCATGATGGGCAAACTTGCCCGCTAAATGTAGCGGAAACTTTTCCCCGCTAAATCTAGCGGAAATTTTCCCCGCTAAATGTAGCGGAAAAATTTCCCCGCAAAATCTAGGAAAATTTTCCCCGCTAACTCTAGCGGAAAATTTTCCCTGCTAAATCTAGCGGAAAATTTTCCGCTAGATTTAGCGGGGAAAATTTTCCGCTAGATTTAGCGGGGAAAATTTTCCGCTAAATTTAGCGGGCAAGTTTGCGGAAAATTTTCTTGCCCGCTAAATTTAACTTGCCCGCTAAATTTAGCGGGTAAGTTAGCGAATTTCCCCGCTAAATCTAGCGGAAAATTGTCCCCGCTAAGTCTAGCGGAAATTTTCCCCGGTAAATTTAGCGGAAAATGTTCCCTCACTAAACCTAACGGAAAATTCTCCCCGCTATATTTAGCGGAAAATTTTCCTCGCTAAATCTAGCGGAAAATTTTGCCCCCTCCTCGAGGTCACGTGACTCCCAGGCCACTGAACCCCCCTCCTCCCCGAGGTCACGTGACCCCCCCCCCGTGCCTTCCTCCTCAAGAGCTGCGCTCTAATTCGGCGTTACAGGGAATTGTAAACGGCTTTTTAAAACTTCGACCCTTCCCAAATAGCACGAAGTGGACTCCAAAGGGGCGCCGACTGGGGTCACACTTTGGCAGCTCACGTGGGTCCCACGTTGGTTTTACAACTGCGGGCCATGTCGTATCGGATTGGGCCGCCCAAATGGTCCTTCCTCGTGGGACCCGAAGCGGGCCAACTGTGTAAGCTGCACCAGCCATGACAGCGTAGTACAAAATAGTTGATGCCCAGTACAAAAGTCGCGTCCTTTCGCAAATCTGCACAATAAGTAACTATAAAATTCGTTTTTATGTCGACGATTGCGTCCTGTACAATGGTGGTATTTCCTTAAATGATCAACTCTCATTTTATGAATCCTTCGAGCGTTTCTTTTCCTAAACGAAAAATGGCAGATGAAAAAAAAAAAAACTCTGACAATTTAGTGTTCTTCGACGTTTACAAATAGAAAAACGCTTTTTATGTTCGGCAATGGCTAGTGGTGATATTGTTTGTAATGAGGATTATGAATTCAGATGCTAGAGTAATGTTTTTCTACGCCCACCCTGAAATAGGACAAGCACGTTAACTCTATTTCTTCTCGCGCCCTCAGAAGGCAGGGGTAGGTCAAACGTACTTCAAAATACCCTTCTAAAACGGTCAAATTAACGTCGTTTACAACTCTCTTCGGTCAATTTCTAAATATGAATTTGGTGTCTGGGATTCTTCTGAAAGAAAAGGACATTAATTTTCTCGATTCAATCCAAGCTAATGCTGTTAGGTTTGTTTAATATGGATATGATCGACACTTAATTAAGATCATGTCCATATTGATTAAGATCATGGCAACTAGCGCATGAACTACAATAACGTCTCATATCTCACTCCAACCAGAAGATTTCAAACTTTGAACATTGTTCCATACCAATCGCATATCAAACGCGTTAAAAAATTCCTTCTCCTGGAACTGTTGAGTTATGGAACATTGCTGTTGGATCTAGACGCAAGCTTCCCAATGATGACAATACATCAGAAATAGGGAAACTTCTGTGGCCTTGACACATGATTGTTAAACTATATTTCAAGTGTTATGCTTTTGTTTCTTGTTCAATATTGATTTATTTTACGCGCTGTCTTCTAAGCTTTCGATGTCCTCAGTTGAGGTCGCAGTATCTACAAAATAAAAAAGTGAGAGAAAGCTGTTATTCCGTGTGGTGAACAAACCCGTTTTACGAATATCCACCTAATATTTACTCGACCACACTTGGTCAGTAAATATTGAGGAAACGAAACAGACTGCACATATGAGTCAATGCCAATGTCTAAACTAAATCAGAACGGGTGTCTTTACAAATGGAGGGTCGAATTTGCAATTGGTTGTACATGCATAAAGAGCTCTAAGGTAACGAATGCCTAGCGGAGCTGCCACCAACCGCAAAGTAGAAGACTGCCGCCTGGCAAGACAAAAGGTGGTGCGCCTTGCTTGCCTGTCGTCACGAAGAGGTGCACGGGTAAGTGCACGAGACAGAGTTTTCTGTATGGCACAATGCCGACGCCGAGAATGCAGCTGAGAAATTCCTATAATGTAGGTCGCTGAAAAAAAATCACTATGAATAGGGGCGAGAAAAAAGGACACGCGGGACGTATAGAGGCATATCACTAATAAACGCCGAGTTTCCACACATCCTCGTATGCATAGTCAACGTGCTAGAGGAATGGACGGCTATGGCTGAACCGTTTGAATCGGATGACGTCTTGCTCCACCTCGCCCTGACACCTCACTCGACGCTGTAGTGAGCAACAAGTTAGCGGAAGTGGCCGGTTCAATTATCGCTGTCATATGCATTTTGATAGTATTGTTTGATATCAATAAACTTAACGAAGAAAAAGTTTATATTGTACAGAGCTGGCTGTAAATGACCCAAATTATTTTAGTTCAAAATGACGACGTGCGTGCTTTTCGTCAAGTCCACACACAAAAAAAGGGATCAGAACTGTTTTATTTGAAGAACAAAAAGAAACTAACTTTTTTAGTCAAAATGGTTCGTTTGTGAATACTTATGAAATCCAAGAATGATTTAGATCAGTGGTTTTCAATTGAGGGTCCGCGGACCCTTTTTGGTCAGCGAAGGCGTTCTAGTGGTCCGCGAAGCCCTGCCTCATCAGTCAGGTCCGGCAATAAAAGTTGAACGTTTTGACTTCCGGGTGCGTTTTCTGGCTTGCATGCCATTTAGAAAAAAAAACTACTTCACACTAGTCCTTAGTCATTGCCACTTATTAAATCATTATTATAGTTGCCTTTGCATTTACCTTCACCTCACCACGAACGGGGTCCTCATTCACCTCCTCCGTTTCCCAGGGTTCTGCAAAGCATCATTGGTTCAGAACCACTGATTTAGATTTTAAACACAGGACGCTGGGGATAATTTGTCCCTGCATTTGTAGCAAGATAGATATTCTCATTTCCTAACAAACTGTATATTTATATTATTTACAAACGAGCCCAAATCTAAAGGTCGTGGAGTATGGACTGTGTAGCTCTTTATTTATTTGACATACTGGCAGTCCTTGTTAGGACTTTGACAGGAGTGGCAACGAGTTACACTTGTAAAAGCAACTGGTAAAGCAGCACGGCAACGAAGCACAATGCAAGGAACACCAAAAAACAATGCAAATCAAGAATAAACAATGTATAGGTTGCGTCCATCTGGAAAAGTAATAATTCAAGATCGGTGGAAGAAACGACATGTTCTGACAAGAGATTCCAGTCCCGCACCGTACGAGGAAAAAAGGAATACTTAAAACAATCTTTATTGAACGAAAACTCTTGTAAGTGACGTGAATGTTTGTTACGAGTGATACGGGATTGATGAAGGGTTAGGTAACGTGATTGGTCAGTGAGCAATGAACAAGAAAGTATCATAAAAAAAGCTTCAAGCGTTTATTTTCCCGTCTAGACTGAAGCAACGGAAGATTACACAGCGCATACAGCTCTGTCGGCGAATCAAATCGGCGATATCTAGAATAAATGAAACGCAGGGCCAGTCGCTGTACAGTTCCTAGGTCAAGGATTAGGCTTTTCATGTGCGGGTCCCATGCTTCCGACGCGTATTCCAGCAGGGGACGAACCAGCATTTTGTAAGCGAGCAATCTTGTCTCTGTAGATTTTAGTTTCAAGGACCGTCATAGAAATGCTAGTTGTGCATTAGTTATGTTTAACAATGTTAGTCATATGCATGCTCTATCGATGGTCGCTCGGTATAGTAATACCGAGGTACTTATAATTGTCTGATTTTTCTAGGAGGACGCCATCCAGTCTGTACGGATAAACTAGGGGATTTAATTTATGTGTGATGGACATACAAACGGTTTTTTCTATATTCAGAGGCATTCGCCACTTCCTATACCATTCCTTAACTCTATGCAGGTTCGCGCTTAAATTACTTTGGTCAGACATAGTTCTTACCTTAGTGTACAAAATGCAGACATCTGTAAAAAAGTCTCGCGTGCACCAAGATGTCTTTAACCAGATCGTCTATAAACATTAGAAAAAGGATCGGCCCCAGAACGGAGACTTGTGGCACACCAGAAGTAACAGCACAAATATCCGAGTAGTTATATTCAATGCTAACAAACTGCTTTCGATCGGAAAGAAATGACCCTATCCATCCTGACAGAGGTTTGTTCTTCAGCATAGGTCTTAATATGCACATTAACGTTCTGTGGTTCGCCTTAACAAAGGCCTTTTTAAGATAAAAAATAACGTAGACCTGGCCTCTACTATCTAAAGTTTTCGAAAAGAAATGCCTAATTTCCGTCAGTTGCGTAACAGTAGAAAGTCCCTTTCGGAATTTATGTTGGTAACTGCTTAGCAAGCTGTGCTCAGCTGGGAATGTATAGATATGCTTAGAGATGATGTGCTCAGTTATTTTAAAGCATGTTGATGTAAGGAGATGAGGCGATAATTTTCCGGAAAACATGAATAACCCTCCTTAAATATTGGAATTACTTTACCCAATTTTTAGTCGTTTGGGACCGAAGAACTATCAAGCGACATCTAAAAAATAAGCAATAAATATTTGGACGAACATTCCGCATATCTTTTTTAAAAACACATTTGGAATTTGGTCCGGTTCTCCTGCCTTGTAAGGGTCTATACTGAAAGCAAAGAAAAAATTCCCTCCTGAGATAACACAACGTCAGGAATTGCTGGTATATTGACGAATTCATCACACTCGGGTGGTGTGCCGTCATCACGAGAAAAAACTGTAGATAAACATCTTCCAAAAACATTCGCTATGTCTGTCTTTTTCTAAAACAACCCGGTCATCTGTTACAAGTTTAGTCACGCCAGGATTTCTAGGTGAAAGATGCTTCCAAAACCTTTTAGGTGAGTGCCGCAGGAAGCCTGTCATGGTTACGTTAACATAATAGTGCTTGGCTTTTTTATCATTGATTTAAGATCTTTGCTTAGGCACCGTAGCTTGTTGGGCACTACATCTGCTTGCGATTTTTGCACTTGCAACCGACACCTTGCAACTTTACGTTTGTGATGTATCACGTCTCTAGTAATCCACGGGTTAGTCCTGCGGTTCCTTTTCACCTTTTCCGGGACATTTTCAGAAATGCAATGCGTAGCTAGGCCTTTGAACTTTTGCAGAGTTGATTGACGTTTATTTACGATCATGACTGGACTGGTGAAATGCATTACATGAACTATCTTGCATATTCAAAATAGCTACGTCATCTGCACTGACTGAAATATTTATAGATAGTAACTTCGTAGCGCGCTGAAGCATTATCATTTAAATAGAGTGATAAAACAACCATGAGATGATCAGATATTCCTGGCAAGACTCTACATTCGTAAGGATATTACATCATACTATCACTTAAGAAAAACAGATCCAATATAAATTTGCTATTTTCTTGGATTCTGGTGAACTCTTTAACGACTTGCGTCAGACAATGTGAAAAATACATGTCAATCATTGCAGAAGAGAGTAAAACATCGTGAGTTCCTAGTAGTGAGGCATTTCAGTCTGACCTCCCCAACATTGAAGCCGCCTGCAATTATAACCTTTTTTGAGTAAACGTGTAATTCAATAAGGAAATCATTTAAACTCGGAGCGAAGTGAAGGCTCGTTCCCGGAGGACCGTAAACCGCGCTTATTATGTGCTCCGATTTTGATAATGTTAGTCTGCACCATAAGCTTTCAATTTCAGGGGTGTCTTCTATTTCAACATAATCTATACAGTTCTTTATTATAATGGCTACCCCACCTCTTCTGCTCAAACGATTTTTTTCTAATGATACCATATCCAGGCGGAACGATTTCACAATCAAAAATGGAAGGAATCAACCATGTCTCAGTGATTATTACAACAACAGGGTCATGATCAACAAGGATGTTTTCCAAATCATCAGTTTTATTCGCAATACTCCTCGCATTGAAATTGGTTATTGAAAAGGTCTTTCCATTCTCAATCATTCGTCTTCATTCTTCTCGGGGCTGAATGCTTCTCTGTACATGTTCTCTGAGGATCACTATTTGCCGTTTTTGTTCATCCCTAACGTAAGTACTTCCGTTTCTTTTTAGTTTGTCGAACACCAGAGATACTTTATCACCTTTCGCTCTGTTTTCACGTGAACTTTCCCAAAGAATTTTCTGAATAGTTTGTACCTGTTTAGAATAATCTTCGTTGATAAAATCTTTTGTTCCTTTTCAACGTTTCGCATTTCGGATGATGTCTCTCTTTTCATTGAAATTACTAAGTCGCAGAATGATTGTTTGTGGCTTATCAGGGGACATCCTTCCTATCCTGTGAATGCGCTCAACACTTCTGACATCTAAATATAGTTTCACTTTCAATATTCCATCAACACCCTTATCTGTCAATAACTGCTCTGTCTCGTGCGTGGCCTCCTCTATTGAACTTGAAAAGTTCTTAACCTGGGTCATCGAAAATTCAATAACCTGCAGTTTTTTGTCAAGGTTACCATAGTCTTGTTTCATATCTCGGATGTCGTTTGCGATCTGTTTTTGTCTGAGTAGAAGTTCATTCAGAAGTGGCTGGGTATGAGGCCCAGGGTTCAACTCAACATCTCCACTGAGTCCTAATAATAACAAGGTAACGTTCTAACATTCACATGAAAATTACACACAGGGCCTGTGGGCTTGGCTACACGATTTAAGCAATACAATTGCTCTTTAGGCAAGTATGGGAACGACTTTTACGAACCTGTACAAAAACAGGAGTGGATTAGGCATCCTCCCTGGCTCCGTGCCGCCAAGCCCACTAAAGTCGGAAGGCTGGTGCTCCCTTCTTTTATGGTGCAGTGCGGATGTCGCGTCAGTTGCTGTGGGCCGTCCGTAGTTGATCATCGCAGGTGATCTTGCGCAGTCATTGCTGGTGACTTGCCGACTGTCTTGGAATGCCAAAGTTTGTTCGTCTTCATCGACGATGCTGCATGGTGGTCGGGATCCTGGTAGTTGGCCTGTCCTGAGATAGTCCGGTGTTGCGATGTTTCCGAAGGGGACGGGACGCCTTGCTGCAGGAACAGAATCTGTAAAAAAATACAGTAGTGGATTAGGCATCCTCGCTGGCTCCGTGCCGCCAAGCCCACTCACCTTGTCCTCTCGAGCCCCCGCGTGCAAGTGATGGTATTTTCTCGTGCTGGTGGTCTTCGTTTTCTTTACTCGCTGTAGCGTGCTGCTTGTCAGTTTTTCTTTTTTTACCTAAACTTTTTAACTTATGCTTAACTACCAAAAATTCGGGCTGCTTTCTTCTAGCATTGCAGGAATGACAGAAATAACGAAATTCAGTTAAGCTGTTCCTCATACTTACAGTAATTTTGATTTTCCGCACTGTTATCAGTCACTGAATGAAGTGAAAAATCAATTTACCAAATTCGAACAATGCATCTAGTTTTAAAAATCTATTATCTAGCTGCATTTAATTAAGAAAAAGCAATAAGATTTAAAATCAAATAAATCTGATTCAAATCTAACATTTTGCTGCATTTAATTTTTAAACAAGCTCTGATTTTTATTTACCCTGATCAGAACTAATATAATTACCTCCTGCGTAGTAATCTTGAACAAATTATAACGGTGTTTTCTTTTAGTAATAATAATATCACTGGTTAGGTAGCTATCAGACGGGAGTCGCAAAAGCAATTCTTCGATCAGGCTTTTTATTTTGTTCGCAGAGCGGATATAACAACAAAATAACATTTGCGCGTTCCAAACCTGCTGATCAATGAGAGAATGAGGACGACGGGGCCTCTGCTTGACATGTTCGTCCTCCAGCACGCTAAGGTTGCATCGTATCCTGCTTTGAGTACGCGAGCACGATGACAGAAAGGATTCATTGCGGTCCTCATTCCGCTGGTGACATTATGGAGAGCAAGTCTACGAAAGGAGGAGAAGAGTCGCCGTGCGAGGGTGTGGCCACGTGTGCGACAAAGCAGGTGCTCCTCGGTTCGGAACATAAATGTGTCTATAAGCGCGCACATCCGCAGTTTATGAGCGGATCACCATCGGACACACGCAGTCAGCAGGAGGACGCGGATAAAAATTAATCTGATTTGTCGGATTGAGGATTGGATGTGGATGCAATGGCCTGCAGAGGCGTATCGGAAGCGATAATCCATGGGTTTGGATCTGTATTTTGTTTACACAGGCGGCCCATAAAGGTGTGTGAGTGCAGAATATAAATTGAGTAAGTTAGTAATACTATAAAGAGGACGATAGGAACATTTCTGGGATGAAATATTACTTTAGTAACAAATGTTAATCCGGAGAAAAATTGATCTTTACGCCAAGAAAGATCTGATTTTGTTCAAAGATTGCTCTAGAGCGTCTACCTCACCAGAGATGCTAACTCTACGAAGTGTAAACAATTCATTCATTCATTCATTCATTCATTCATTCATTCATTCATTCATTCATTCATTCATTCATTCATTCATTCATTCATTCATTCATTCATTTCTTCTGCTCATGAGCAGCTTGCCGCCTTGATAATGATGCACAGCAAAGTGTTCACAGTTACAAAAGCCTTAAAAGCTACGAAATTCGGGTTAAAAACATCCATATCTGCTCCACTGAGGGAATCGTAGAAGTGTTAAATACGGGACAAGGGACTGGTTGGGATCATGTGATTAACATGGAAAGTCGGAGAAACCCGAAAAGCTCGACTCGCAACGTGAATATTAATAGCAAATGTGAGGCAATGCAGGGACATCAAGCGCACCTGGAAAGCGTGTTCTTGATTGCTAAGAAAAGACCAAAAATACGCTCTTCGGGCAAAAAAAAAAAAGACTGCAGAAATTACAAAATTAAGAAATCCTTCTTCCGCCGTTATTCAACCATCCTTCAAGGGATTTCGTCCTTGATCAACCCAGACGTATAAACTAAGTGGAACAGCAAGTTTCCATGTTCTCCTCTATTTTCCCTCACTGGGGCCAAATTGCAGCAGTTTTGGCAGGGAAGCGCGAAAAACCATCTCGGAGAAATACTGTCTCGTAAACTTTATTGGCTCCTTCAAGGTGGTGAGTGCTGCTTTGGAGTCGCCATGTCATCTAAATCTATTTGGCGGTCGTGTGGCGAATAGGACTTTTGAAGCATTTAAGGCGAGGAATTAACGACTTTGAGTTTCTGCACGACGGTCAAAGATACATGCTCACCACCACATTAAGAAAACTCATAACTACACACCTTGCAAAAGTTTGCTTCATTTCTTTCTACACTACATTACTAAAAAGCTAGAGTGGGATTTATAACCACTCAGAAAGGCTTCATATACGCCATGATGCCACGAATATTATTGCGCCTGCCAGAAGAACGTCGCGGGACAAACGTAGTTCAAGTCAAAGATGTCGAGGTTATGTCTGCTTGAGGACCTTCTTCGAAAACAGGAATACATCCGAGGGACGCGGTTGCCCTATCTGGTTTGGGGGACACTGAAAACAAATTAGGAGACGCAAGTGGTTAACGAAAAAAAACACATCATCTACATGTGGACCCAGGAGAGTGAATTTGATCTTTTTTAGTGGTGAAACATAAGCAAAAATAAGTTTCCGCGCCTCATGTTTGAAGTGAAGTTCGCGCATGCCATCCCAGCATCAAAGGTATCAGAGAAAAATACTTCTCACTGGAGGGTATTGAAATTTAAGAAAATCTAGTCTGAATCCGTCCATCGCTGGCGATCATCTATTTCTACAAAGCAACCTCAACAAATGAAACGTCGCGCCTGTGTGCGCTTCCTTTACTCGACAGGCTGCAAGTTGATGCTCAGTATTTGTTTCGGAGCAGGCAGTGGTGGTGTCGTGTTTAATACTGAAACTGATCAAGTGTTTTGCCATTAGTTAATGATGTAATATTTTCTCAGTGGTGACCGCCTCTCAGATTCCATTTTTTATATTTTTTGTACCTATATAAAATTATACAATGCTTTAGCCTGTAAATCATTGTATTATCATGCTTTAAGAAACACGCACCTCCTTGAAGTGGATGCTACAAAGCAAACAAGAAAAATATGTATTAAAATTGACTTCCCTTTCATCTCAACTTCTGGGCAGAGTGTCGCCGTCTCAGATAACAATCTCCTAACTGCGATCATCTGTCTAGCGACGAGCTGTGTCTCTAAAAAGATGAACGCTTATAATAGGAATACGATAAAAAAAGAAATGCAATAAAATTACTTTACCGTATTCTGACAATAGGAATTTTTTGTACAAAGATAAGCAAACTGTTCTTGACTTCCCAATCGGATGCTTTTTTTTTCATTCACGATTAATACAAAGATGCAAAATAAACGTGCGCATTGTTGGTAGGATGATGTTCAACATTTTTCGGATGCGGTTTCTACGAGAGTGCAAAGTATCTGTATGCGGATCGAATGTGGATACCAAAGTAAATGAACATTCCGGATACGGTTCGGGAGAGGATACAAAATCGGCGGATGTAAGATCGGACTAGGATTTCAAACTGTTATCCGCGAAGAGCTGTACAGATAACCTATCGGTTAAACTTTCCGTTCTGGGAGTGCATTTTTTTTCTAAATCTCAGATGGTGTTTTTGAAGCTGCTTTTTTTAAATTATCTATCCTTCGAAATTTCGGGGTTTAATTTTGCCGTCGGACTAATCGTTCGCAATTCAAAACAAAAATATTAACCTTAAATTTAAGTACACTATGTTTATAAAAACACGGTTTTATCAAATGATATTTCTCCTAATGGATTCTGTGCTGTTTCCCTTTTGATTAGTACTACTAATTGTCCCATATGAAAACTTCAAAAAATCTGTCGCTTTACAACATGTACTTTAAATTTTTTCCCCTCCATCATATTTCAGCATTTCGCCTCCTACTCGGAAATGCGTGCGAAGTAATTCCAACCCTCCAATTAAATGGACAAATTTATAACGCTTACTGATACAAAACAAAACCACTCCCACCTCACAAAAGCACAAATTGTAAGGTCCAAATCGAAAACTAAAACATTGACTTTTGTAGCGGCCCAGAAGAACAAGGAGCTATTGTCCTGAATGAAACATTTGAAGCAATAAATACTATAAGGGCGTTCATAAAGTTTGTATTTTTGTCGCGAAGGAATGGAGATTCAGCAATCAAACTCGAGTAGGAGTTGAGACTTTCTCTACATGTTCGCCACCAAAAGTTACCCACCTTTTCCAGCGATGCACCACATGCTGGAGGCTATTGTTATAGAACTCCTCCTCTTGAGTGTTCAGGAATCGCTCCACTTCAGCAATCACTTGATTGCCGTCCTTGAAATGCTTTCCTCTTATTTGGACACACTAAAAGCGTCTGTTCCATTAAACCGCAGTGTCATAAACTGGGGCGTTGTCCCCGAACAACGCTCCCAGATTGGAATGAATATCCTTCGCATTGCTTCACTTCAAATGAAAAAAAAACGGATCACTGCATGTGCTTGGCACCAACAGGTGGTGCCATTTTTGTTTCGACTCCCTGGCGGCGTTCCGAGCTACTATAGCATGCGATGTTTATACTGTGCGGAAACTAGAAGGACGTGCGCTCATGTTGATGCCTGTTTTGTTTCGTTTTTCTAAATTTTTTGGCCGATAGTGCAGAAATTTATGAACGCCCGTACTATATTGTCAGTCGTCTGAGATTTGAAACGAAACCGGTGTGGCATTTACTGAAGATCACTCACTGGTACTGTACAATTCCAATTTGTAGAATGCCGTCTCTTTTAGCTTTTGTGACACCTTCAAAGTTTGGATCTTATGCGATTAGTCCGAATTCGACTACGACAAATATATCAAAGTTTTTTGTGTGTTTTTCCGGATTTAACCGCAAACACAATACCCTACCTATCAGCCATTGCCCATTGGAACGCATCTGGTGGTTGCTAGTGGAAACAAAACTTCATACCCTTCGCGGTATTTCCTTCCCTCGTTCTTGATGACGAACACTCATTTTATAACAAATACCGTTTTATCTACGAAGACCACGAAAAAGGCAAGACAGGAATTGCTTGGTGTAGCTTAAAACTACCGGCATTCGCGCTTTCGTGACAATATAACTTTGTTACCATTCGCACACAAACACTGTCAGCTCACCTTGTTTTTTTATCATAGGTGGTTACGAGGAAATATTATGCATTCATGACTTATAGACCCTTTTACTTTTTACAAACATAAAACGCTGCTTGTGTCTCAGGTGATTCTCCGTCGCTCCGCCTTTGCAAGCCTATCCAGATTGCAGCAGAACCAGTGCTAGAAAGCATAAGTAGTACACAGGCAATAAACTTCAATATATAGCCGTGGCTTTTGGCTGTAGTATTTAACGTGTTGGAGGAGGTGAGTTGGAGTACAATATTATTCAAAACATTTGAACGAGATCCTGCGCTTCTTGCTTCTTTTGTCAGTTGCCTGGAAAGTAAGTGATTAAATCATTCATAGACATTTCAATAAGTGGTGTTATGGTTTTTTATTTTTATTTTTATAAACCTTAAGTTTGCTGGGACATAATCAATACAGCACCGCCTAGTGGCGTTTGCAAAGAAAAGGTTCTATAGGTAACGGCGTACAAGATACCTCACACTGTGGAAAGCACGCACACTGGCAATATGAAACCTCTCACGTCGCGGTGGAAGGTTTCATATTGCCGGTGTTCATGTGTTCTGAGTGCGTGCGTTATCTTGTGCGCTGGTACCTTCAGTGATGAGTAGAAAACTCGCCCAAACCTGCATCTTAAGAGGCTATGTATTTGAGGACACTCAAATGAGATAGCATTCATAGGCGTTAATCCTGTCAACCTTACTCCTCGAATGTGCTACCGTAACATGTTATTCTGTTCCTTGAACACAAAGAAACATTCTGGAAGAGAGCATTCCACAGTGACGACATTATCCTCAGGTATGTGCGCAATTGGTGTGAGGATAAAGATAAATATATTTTCTCCAAGCGTTGGCACCACTGAGACACCACTGCGAGAAGGGCATCACACTGAAGAGATTAGGTAGAAGGGCCCAGCAGTGCCATTCGCCTGCAAACGCTTCTTTACAGGAAGCTTCCTCACTTGATCTCAAACGCCCTGCGCAAATAGAATGTTAAGAGTAGTTTTTTCCATATGTTTATTAAAACTTGGGCAAATCAAATTGTTGGGGGTTCGTATAACGCCAGAGGTCATTATTGAAGCGTTTTATGCAGTTTCATATCATGTTATTTGAGGACCGACCAGTGTTTTCGCCTAAATGGTATCGTCATCGCTGGCACTGACAACAGAAAAAGTAATAATGGCAAATGAAAGGGGCTCAGAGACACAATTAAAGGTAACGCTAAAGATGAGGACAAGTGGAACACACAGACAGAGATAAGCGCTAACTTACAACTGCCATTTAGTGAAGAATAAAAGAAGGATAAAGCAGAAGTGCAAGGACATATCAAAAATGAGAAAGAAGACTAACCAAGACGAAAGAAGACGACAATTATTTTTACTTCAACGCTGGCCTGTGTCTGTGTCCTGTACTTGTCCTCGTCTTTAGCGCTACATTTAATTTTATAATGTATAACGAACTAGCCCGTCACATGACTCTAGCTCAGAGACATTTTCTGCTATTACGTAAATACGGTTAATCGATGTTCTCTTTTCCGCAGCGGCAGTATTACTTTCGATGACCTGATAAATTCAGCGACGGCTGAAGACCACTTCACCATGAACGCGGTGTCTGCCAAAGTGCAATTCGACCAGGACGCCTTCATTCAATTTTCCTCGGTAAGTGTAAGAAGCTAAATTTTTAAGCTTTAGAAAACCGGCATCTCCCATGGAACAATATTCTAAAACAGAAGCCATTACCATAGATTCATGTAGACGAGAGCAGCATTTGAAGCTTACACTCTGGAGGTTGTAACAGTCGTGCAGTTTGCTGCGACCGGTCGGACCATCGTAGAGGTTGTCGAGATATTGAGAAACATTTTTCCAGGTTTTATGAACTTACCCTTATGGGAAATCTTAGTACACCTCGCGATTATCCCACAATCCATCGAGCGACGCGGATAATTGTGGGGCTGTTCAATTGCACGCTCAAACTAACTGCGATGCTTCGCGCATTCTAGCAGCTGCGAAATTAATTATTCCGTAGGTTATAAATAGGATTCCGTGTTTTTGGAAAAAAAAAACAAGATAAACTTCAGAGAAAACTTGAGGGTAGAATTTTCGTAACCTTTGATTTTTCCGAAAAGGTAAGAATTTCGAGGTCACGATAACAAAATAAAAGGCAATAAAAATCAAGAAATTGATTGATTTAAGACTACATTTTGTTAAAAGCACAAGGACGGTTGGTCCTGAGAAAAAGCTACTTCTGATTTTTTTGATATATCAAACTCTTCAGAAAATGGAGTTCACACTTAATCCACTGAAGCATCGGGCCAATGTAATTCTGGGTCACAGAAAAAGTCACAGTACCGGATTTCAGTTTGAAGAATACTACTTGTGCTTCCGAGAAGGAGACAGGGTTGTATTTTGATAAGAGTGAAAACAATGAAATTGAAAATTTCATAAGAATGGGGCAGTGCAGCTAGATCTATCTTGGTTCCCAGGGAGTACGTCCGGATGTTTAGGTTTTTAAGGTAGTGACGATTACCAAAGCAACGCTTCATTGCGTGGTTTGTTGTAGGACAGTTAGTATTGCCAATGACATGAGCACCAATTCTAAATGCAGCTGTTGACATATCCTTCTATACAGGCAGGTTCTGATGAATATAGAGTACGTTTGTGTCTGGATATTATTGCGTCTTCTTTTAAGTAGTGTAAAACTAAAGCAATAAAAAAATCTTCGACTTATAAACAATGGCAAATTAAAAAGGTAATCAGATAAACCCCGAATTTTCAGCGAAAAAGAAACTCCGACCAACGATCTCCTTATTTAAGAAAAAAAGTACTGTAAAAAGAACTCCTAATAATATGACTACAAAATACAAGTAAAAAACAACTCAAAGAAAGGTCGACGCGCACTGCAGGTTGTTATCGTCGTATCTCATTTGAATTTGTGCTTGCGAAATTGCTTTATATTCATATAAAGTGTTTTATGTGCTTCTCACCAGAACGCCGTAGCGAGTCAAACCGGTATAGAAAAATGTGAGATATTTTCATACTAGCGTCTGGAAATCAATCAGGCGAAATAATCTATCGGAACACTCCTTAAGTGCCAGAATCTAAACTATTCATGTGATTTTCTTTTTTAATTAAATGAGCAGCTGAGCATTCAGTTCGACGTGAATTCCGCATAACCCACAATGTGAAATAACTTTGAGCAGTCCCTTTTCTTTTGCTTCTGAGCCCTCTGAGCCTTGGAATATCAGAATTGCTGAGTTAAAACGCGTTACCGATACTCAATCTTAGTTTATTTATTTTCACGTAAAAGGACATTTTACGCATTGTTCATGCTCTGGACAAAGTAGTTCTTAAAACATTTGATTGTCGGAGCAAGAGGCGATGTTTTTTGCGTTTAAAACGTGTACGACGTACTAAAATAATATATATCTAATCTAACAAATTGCATGTACATTTCTTTCAATTCATTACCTAGAAGGAAGAATGTGTAACCCTCCGCGAGGATTTTGACTTCTTGACTGCGGTTCTTGAGTATCAAACGAGAATAGTTGTAGGCAGCATTATCATGTGTACTGGCGTGAGAGTGTAATGCTAGAATTTGAAAAGTAAAAGAAAGTAGAAAGTCCCTTTTTTTCTTACTCCATTTTTGCCAACGCCCCCTTTCCCTAGTTGCTTTTCTTCCTCTAGGATGTTAGGCGGCAACTCAAAATTAATTCAAATGCGTCAACTACATCTCTCCCTTCAGTGACGTGACCCGCACAGAGCATCAATAGTGAAATAGAACATCCGGTGGTCATTATATATTGCCTATAAGGTCACATAGGCTTATGTTGTCACTAATGTCTATTAATGAGGCAACGAATGACTGAACGAAATTAAACGTCGAATGGGGTGTACTTGTGCCCAAAACAAACAAAAAAAGAAGAATTCTAATGTCACAGGCATCGATGTCGTGAAACCAGCAGGATCCATCGCTGGGGCGAGACTGACTCAGGTTCGTCACGCGGAGTCCCTCACGTAAACGCGTGGATTTCTGTAACACTCGGCGTAGAAGTTTCGGGCTATAGAACATTCGGTCTTCGAACGAGCAACAAGGTTCTCACATTTTCCAGAACGTGGCATTTATAGAAACAACAAATTGTGCATCCCTGGTCAGGAATCGAACCTCGCCCGTTTGCATGAGAGGCAAGGACGGTAAACATTCAACCACGGGCGCTCTTGCTTGGAGACGCGCGTGGCGTTTCTCTAGTTTTTTAAAAAGGGCATCGTTTCGATGCAACGTGCAATGAAACGAAACAGAGCAAGACATGCAACAAAAATAGGAAAATACGGTGGCTGGTAAAGCACAGTCATATCTAGCGTCGTACTGTTTGAGGCGCACGACGTAGACGTCTTCATGTCGTGGCGGCCGGCGGGATGATGTGCTTGCTCCGTCAGCCCGGGCATGACCCCGTAGTTAAGATCTCCGAGTCAACGAAGTACCTTGTAGGGACGGAAGTACGGTTTCAGGGGATTCTCGCTGAGACCACAGTGGCAGATCGGTGACCACATCCACACGCTGTTTCTGGGCTGGAAGTGGAGGTCCCTACAGCAGAGGTTGGAGCGGCAGGAGTCGGACTGTTGTTGGGCTTGAGTCAACAGTCTGGCAAGCTGGCAGATTTCTTCTGCCCGTTGGGCAACCACCTTGGTGTCGTAGGTTCTGTCGACAGCTGGTTCATGGGTCAACATTGCGTTCAGCATCATCGTTATTTCGGGACCACGAACCAGTTGAAATGGTGTCACACCGGTCACCTCCTGCACGGCCATGTTGTAGGCAAACGAGTTGTAGGGAAACATGTCGCGCCACGTCTTGAGCTGTACGTTGACGTACGAGGGGCGTTCATAAAGTTCGTATTATCGGCACAAAAAATTAAAGGAAACGGAACAAAACAGGCATCAAAATGAGCGTGCGTCCCTCTAGTTTCCGCACAGTATAAACATTGCATGCTATAATAGCTCGTAACGCCGCTAGGGAGACGAAACAAAAATGGCACCGCCCGTTGGTGCCGAGCACATGCAGTGATCCGTTTTTTTCATTTGAAGGGAAGCAATGCCGAGGATATCCATTCCAATCTGGGAGCGTTGTTCGGGACAATGTCCCAGTTTACGACACTTTTGGGTAAATGGCACAGACGCTTTTAGTGTGACCAAATAAGAGGAAAGAATTTCAAGAACGGTGACCAAGTGATTGCTGAAGTGGAGCGATTCCTGAACACTCAAGACGAGGAGTTCTACAACAATGGCCTCCGGCATGTGGTGCATTGCTGGAAAAAGTGGGTAACTTTCGGTGGCGAACATGTAGAGAAAGTCTCAACTCCTACTCGAGTTTGATTACTGAATCTCTATTCCTTCGTGACAATATTACGAACTTTATGAACGCCCCTCGTACATGCAGATTATTACGGCGGTGGTTTTGCTGAGTCGCTCTTTCAGCCAGTTGGCCTGCGGGAGGTACTCCATGGTATGACGATGGCTGGTATAACTGAGACCGAAGAGTTTATTTTGTCAACTGCGCAATAAACGACGACCCGCGATCTACAGTTAAGATCTCCCGAGCGCCGTGCCTAATTACGATGGACTCGATGAAAAGCCTAGCGACTTCAACCGCAGTTCACGACAGAAGGGCTTTGGATTCGGCGCATTGTGTAAAAACGTCTGTGGCGTCAATTATCTACAGGTTTCGCTTCGTCGATCGTTAAAACAGTCCAAGCAAGTCCATTCCGATCTGTTGAAACAAGGGAGTTGGCAACAGAATCGAATGAAGACGTTCCGATGTCTTCGTGGGTGGTTTCTTGCCTCGTTGGCATCCACGGCACGAACGAGTGTAGAGATGAACGTCTTTCGGCAGCTTGGGCCAGTAGTATTGTTTACGTATTATGGCAAGTGTCCTGCTGTACCTGAGGTGCTCCGCTGTCCGGTCGTCACGGCATCTTTGGAAGATTTATTCATGAAGGCTGGATGGAATAACCAACATGCATTCTTGGCTGTTCTTCCGAAGTTCTCGTTATACAGCACCATGATAAAGTATGGGCAACAGTACTCCTTTGTTCCTTTAGCTGCTCGATGGGTGCACGCCGTTCAGTGTTGTCTCGTTGGAGTTATGCCATGTCGTTGATATCCAGAGCGCCGAGAAAATACTCGTCGTCATCGTCTTCGGTGAAGGCAGAACCGGCCTCGACGGGGGCCCTTTACATGCAATCGGCGTCATTGTTCTACAGGCGGGAGTTGTACACCACGGTCATCTCGAACGTCTGCAGTAGTAGGCTGCACCGGGCGAGGCGCTTGAAGGGGTCCTCAAATTCTTGAGCTAGCCGATCGAGTGGTGGTCTGTTATCACACGAAAAGAACTTCCATGCAAATCTCCGCGGAACTTTGTTATTGCCGAGATAACAGCAAGGCACACCGTTTCAGTCGTTGAGTAGTTCCTCTCCGCATAATACAGCGTAAGACTTGCGAAGGCGATTACTCGCTTTGCCCCCTCCTGCCTTTGGAGTAGTACCGCGTCAAGTGCGGTGTCACTGGCGTCCGCGTTGATCTCTGTTTCAGAGA
Source organism: Ixodes ricinus (assembly GCA_037355805.1). Lineage (NCBI taxonomy): Eukaryota > Metazoa > Arthropoda > Arachnida > Ixodida > Ixodidae > Ixodes > Ixodes ricinus. Next base: position 37,207 of record JAZHYW010002378.1, on the reverse strand, counting down.
AACTGGTCAAAATGGACAAGAATCGAAGGGCATGTAAATTCCTTGTTTGAGCTCATGCAATGACCGCTGGTGCTATTCTGTCCCCTCAAAATTTACGGCGTTCTTCGTGAGGTGCGTCAGCGGTGAGGACAGCTTGGCAAAGTCCCGAACAAACTATCTCTACTAGGCACAGTGTCCGAGAAATCTTCTCACGGTCTTCTTGACAGATGGCGGCATGAACGCCTTTTTTCACGATGTGTCCAAGAAACGTTAGTTCACTATACGCGAACCGAAACTTTGTACGCTAAACTAACAAGACGGCGGTGTTGATGGCTTGAACCACGGCTCGAAGTCGTCTCAGGCGGTCGTCGAAATCCCGGGCAATTACTACGACATCGTCGAGGTAGACGAGGCAGCACTGCCATTTGAGGCAGAGCAGCATGGTGTCCATGACACCCTGGCAGGTGGATGGTGCTGTACAAAGTACGAATACCATCACTTTGAACTCGTACAGTTCGTCGGGAGTGACGAAAAGAGATTTCTCGCGGTCGAGTTCGTTGACTTAAATCTGCCAGTAACCACTCTTCATGTCCATCGACGAAAACTATCGGGACTGGCGCAGCCGGTCTATCGTGTGGTCGATGCGGAGAGCGGATAGACGTCCGTCATGGTCATAGCGTTCAGTCGACGTTAGTCCAGGCAGAACCTCAGGCTTCCGTCTCTATTCTTTACAAGAACAAATGGGGACGTCCACAGACTTCTTGAGGGTTGAATGATGTCGTCGTCAAGCATTTCGTTGCATGGCCAAATTTTTGGGGCATACCTTCGAATAAAATGTCTTCAAGGCAACAACAAAAGTTTAATTAATTTGCACTCTATAGTACCCAGCACTCTATAGTCTCGCTAAAATTACGATTCTTTGTCAACAAAAGCAGACATGTATAATTTTGTGAATTTAGCCTATAGGATTCAACGCAAGAAAAGCGGAGAGCCGCGGATATTAGATCTATGCATGTCCGAAAGTTTAATTACTGCATAATGACATTTTATGACTGTCGTCTAAATATAATCGGGGAGGAGTGTCATATTTGTTGTCGTTCAGTTGTTGTTGGACATCCTCAAGGCGTTGATGCCCGAGAAAGTTGGGGAAAGGCCGGATCATAAACCACAACTCTTTCCTTATAGGAGACTCTGTACGGCGACTGGTGGACGGGGAAAGCGTCGTCGTCAGTAACGATGCGGCGCATCGGTACCGTTGTTTGTCGCACCCTTAATGTTCTGGCGAAACACTCGCAAAATTCACTCAGAAGATCAAGCGGCCGTCCTCATTTCATAGGTGCAAGCTTCGGGTCAATGTAAAGTTACGAGAGCAGCGTCCTCTCATGCAATGATCAAGTTGGCTCTTCCGAAAGTGAAGCCATTGCTGCTGAGTTGTGGAGTTAGTCAATGTGGCCAACGGTGATACTTTTCGTGATAGATTGAGGCTCTCATCGGAAAATTGTAACCAGGACCATAGGTCGGCCGTCTTGAAGTTATGTTACCCCTTGTACGAGTCTGATTCCTCTTTCTAGAAGCAACTGGAGGCTTCCTCGCAAACCTCGAGCGAACCCGTGGTTTGCGAGGATTTTGACAGCAAATGGCATCGTTCTAGGTTCCTCCGGTTGTGGAAGCGGTTTTCGTTGCGTCAGCCGATTTGCTCCGAGGTTCATGAGGGCACCATACGTACAAAGAAAGTTCATTTCGAGCATAACTATCTCGCTCACTCTATTAGATCAACAAACTTCACAGAGACTGTCTCACCGTAAATATCAACCAGAACAGTGCATCTTCCATTTTGTATGATGAGGTGTTCTCCGGCGGCTTGTATTTAAGGGCCATCCAACGGCGTTATCACTCTCCCATGAGGCCGTGAAAGCCTGCCACTCAGGACGGAGTAGCCTGCTGCGGTGTCCACGAGTGCCGACGCGTCGTGGCCGTCGCTGGTCACGTTCAGACCGTTGGCACCTTTGCAGAAGCGTCGCTCCGACGCATGGCGTCGGTCAAGTACGAAGTCTCCGGCGTCTTTGGAGGCTCTTTATTTCGTCGGTCTACAGCCACTTCACCTGCAGGGCTTGCCGCGCTTAGTTTTTCCGGAGCGACCATTACGAGAGGCTCTGCCGACCGGGTCAGTGCATTGGCGAAGCTGGACCTCGTGCTGACGGCGACCGGAACCCACGGCGATGTCCAGGTGGGGAGAATGAGGCCGTCTGAGGTGCTCTTTGATCTCCCGCGGTCGCTCACCGTAGCGTGGACGTGGGTAGTTTGCGTGGAAGCCGCGCAACCCTATTGGCCGGTAGGGGCAACGGCGTTTGATATGGTCGGCTTCCCCGCAGTGAGAGTACAACGGTCGTCTATCCGCCCTCCTCCATACGTCGGTATTCCTCGGCGAGGTTGATCAGGTTGGCATCGGAGGGTCTCGTTGGGGTGGCGCCGTGGCCTGGCGGTTAGCTTGCGGCGTTCGCCGTACCATGGCGGCGTAGCTCAATGTCAGTACCTCTGGCTTTCTAGCACTGATGGGAACTGCAGGTTGGACCGCAGGTTGGACTTCCTCGCTCACAACCTCGTTGATAGAGAGGGTCGCTGGACGACTAATGGCTAGCAGCAACCGTCTAAGTTACTCCCGGGCGGCACCCCGGATAATTTCCAGGATGTCCTGGGTAACAGGAGCGATTTCGTCTCTAAACAGGATGGAAGTAGATACGCCTGGTTGTCGCTGGTAGTGACAAGCGCGCGTTTGAAGGGTTCTCTCGATGTTTGTTTCATCAGTGACGAAGAGTTTGACGGTTGTCGACGGGTAGCGGGCGACGCCTCCAAGAATATCGTATTTCACGCCACGCATTGAGGCACGCAGGTTGTTGTTGTCTGCGGCTTTTGGGTCGGGCACGGTTGCTAAGACGCAAGAGGTCTTCAAAGAAGTTAGTTACGGTTTCTATGGGGCCATTGGCTCGCTTTCGAAAAAGGTCCTCTGCCTTCTCTCGACGGAGTTAAGCAGTAATCATTCGCAGCAACTTGCTCCTGCAGACATTCACGATGTTTACGTTGGCTCGTGGTTCTCGTAACAACGCCTAGCGGTGGCCTATAATGCAAACCATAAGTTCTTTAAGTTAGGTTCTGGTGTCCCGTAGTTGTGTCCCACCACTGACTCGTACCGGTTGAGCCAGTCTTTAACGTCCTCCCGAATCTCGTCGTGAAACGGTGCCGCTGTCCCAGGCGCGAAGAGCAGGTAAACAACGGAAAGGCCACTTCGTGCCTGTTGCCACTCGTTCCCCCTCGTCGGCGTCTTCGTCTTTGTCGGCTGCTCTGACAGTTGACCCTAACCCCGGAGGCTGGTTTTGGTTGTGGCGTTTGGCTCGGGGTTCTGGTTCGTCGATGATGATTGGCTTTCCGGGACTTGAAAAAAATCGAGCCCTACAGATCTTCTGAGCTGTACGTTTCATGAGCATGTAATGCGATACCACGCACCGCCAACAAATGTTACAAATAACAGTCGACGAGGCGACGAATGACTGACGGAAACTAAACTTCTAATGCGGCGAACTTGTACCGAACGAAAAATAAGAGAAGGCTAGCGTCGATGTCGACGAAACTCCAGGATTGCGCTGGGGCGAAAGTCACTACGGCTTGCCACGAAGAGTCTCTTATGTAAACGCGTGGGCTTCTGGAACAATCGGCGTGGAAGGCTCGGCGCGTACAACATTTGGTCCTCGAACAGGCAACAGGGTTCTCAAATTTAACAGAACGCGACATTTACGAAAACAACAAATGGTGCATCCACGGTCAGACATCGAACATCTGCCCATTGCGTGGGAACCAAACACGATAACAATTTGGCCACGGGGGCGCTCACTTGAAGACGTGTGCGACAATATTGCCTGGATTCTGAGCTGAGTTTGCCACGCTATAACCCCAATCCAAAGGAATTATACGGAGCCTTTGGTCTCATCACTAACAAATTACATGTATTTTGACGTGGGCAAGACGAGAAATTGAGTTACCAAGAATCTGGGCTTCCAGCCGCGATGTATCTGAAATGTACAATTATGCACAGGCTATACAAATATGGTGGGCTCGTCGGAGTATTGGGCAACCTGGCCGGTCAGGAGCTTGGAAACGGCCAGGTCGCCCAAGATTGATGTAATATATTTTTGCAGGCAAGCACGACCACCTATAATACTACCAAGTCTGTTGTTCAATCCCATAGGTCTCCATTAATTATCAATGTATTTATACATGCCCAGGTGTTATTTAAATTAACATCTAGTGTTCGTCACATTTCTACATGTGGCGTTACTTTAGCAAAGCTAGCCGCTCAAAATTGCAAATTTCGGTGTTGTTTAAAACAAATCTGAATAAAGTACAATAAATTTCTTTTTACAATAACACCCCCATGTATTCTTATATGATTGCCATAGTTAGCTTTCCTGTTTCTTTTGACATAGGGCACAACAGGGCAGCCTAAACCAGTGCGACTGTCTCACTTCAACGTTGTGAACAACGCCAACATCGTGGGCCGCTTCATTGGATACCACCAACAGGTATCGTGCTATTTTTATAAGTAGTCCTTAAATCATTGTTAAATAAATATTGTCACTTTTACATTAAACGTTTAAGAATTATTTTACGAAATGAGTGATTGCGGGTGAATCATATGCAAGGTGTTTCACCAAGAGTAGATGACGTAAAAAAAGACAATCAAAACGAAAATTCGACTCCCTCTTAATAATTTTGACAAGCAGGGCAGACGAGAAACTAAAAGTATAAATAAAAAAGATACAAGCTTGAATATTTTGACTGACACTGGTAAGCACCGAATGCGTGATTGGCCTTACACTTATCACCGTAGTCTGCGTGGTCTATTGGTGAAAGCTCTTCCTGCTGCGTATGCCATTTCTCGCGTTCTCGATAAGCTTGCCTGTCTCTTCTTTCGCCATGGCCACTGTGGAAGAAGAGAGGCGCGTCTGAACGCCACCTAATCGCTACAGAGCAAGTATGTCGAAGATTAACTCCCATTGCTGAAAAACCCCGTTCTGCGCTCGACCGCATCTGGGCGTGCGCGCTTCGAACGCAACGCGAAAGGGCCTCTCTTCGCTTCGAGGACCAAGGCTGTCTCTTGCTATCTCAGTCGGTAATGGCCGATATACACGACGGACTCATCCGCGGACGGATTTATAATGAGATGACACGTCCGCGGTTCGTCCGTCTTGCAAGCGCATCCACGCGAAGGAGACAACAATCAGACGACAGCGAGGATGGGCCGTACCTGTCGCGACCCCACAGATCCGCGGAACTGCAATATCGCACGATAGCACTGTGTCACAATTGCCGAAAGGCGAAATCATCGTTTGCTACCGCGAAAAAATATCCTGCAGTTGAAAGTCTGCGATCTCTGTTTGTATAGACCATCTTTTGCCGTATTGCTTTTTGCGCTGTTTTTTACCCGTCTTTCAATGCTACTCAAGCTAGTCCAACTTATTACTGAGCTACAAAGAATCCTGTGGCGCTGTTATGCGCAAAGCGAGACAGAAAAGCGTCATAGGCTGAGCACGAATCTTTCCTAGCTTCACTAATCTAGACACAATAGCGATATCCCTGCTCGAAGAGGCCTCGGCGACGAGGGCATGTAGTCATGGGCTTGCGGAGCAACGTTTGGTTATGCCCTTGTGCACTCCCCGCTAGCGCACATCATTTTAGTACACCACCGCGACAAAAATTATTGCGGCGTGAAATATGAGTTCTAGCAGAAGCTTTTTGACACGCACCAAAACAGACGGGACGGCGAGGGGCCATCAAGACACGGAAATGGTGAACACACAACATAATTCTCATGACGTAAAACATTGCTGTAATCCTTAAAAAAAGAACGCCATAAAAAACTGAACCTCGGCGATTTTTTGTCGATTTTGCAAAGCGCTTCATTACCAGTTAAAAGGTTGGCGGCTCGGGGCGCTCTGAATTTAAGCGATAATGATATTTTTGCTAAGAATTACACGTCAGTAGCGTTGCACCGCCATGTGAGCAGATTCATCGACATGCCACTATTTTCCTTCCAGAGCTGCGGACGCATTTATTCCAGCAAAACAATAAATATATTCGCATTTTATTACGGTGGTCTATCCTTCCGTGATGCCAGATGAACGAATCATCAAGGCGGCTTGTTGTAATGATTGGCTAAATAATGATTGGTCAATACTCCTCCATGTTTTCAAACATGGAGGAGTATTGACTTTCCCCTGGGCAATATTTTTGAAGCACCTCGTTATGATAGTAACTAGTTTGTCATTTCGATTTTGCAACTAGAACCGGTCAAACAAACAGTAATACAAATCCTTTAGCATTAGTGAATCGTCGTTCAGTACAGTGCTTTCACTCTCAGTGCACAAAACAATTTCATAGGAAGGTTTTACATTACAAAATCGCAAATGGGAAGCTGTAAAACACTGAATACGTTTTTCTTTGAATGTCTTGTTGATTGCTTTTGTTTTGCAGCCTGAGTCTATTTGTCTGAACGGAGAGCTGATCTACGGATTCGGCAGAACATTGGGCGTGTTGGCTGCCACAATGTTCGGCTGCACCGTAATGATGCCGGGACTGGCATTCTCGCCAAAAGCGACCCTGGAAGTCATCGCAAAGCACAGGTGAAAAAGCCTTTCATGTATTTTTAAATATGCTCCTATTTATAAAATGTTGTCTTATAAAGAGATGACTACATTGCGGCATTGAGGCCAGCTACGGACCCATTCTTCCAAAATGCAACCTTGGTATTTATTCTGCTAACCTGCCAAGAGTTTACCCTATGCCGAATAACATATTTTTGTCACTGAAGCATGTACAGACCTGTTCTATACCAAGTTCGTCTTCCTACAAAGGTATAATATATAACTATGACGTGTGCAATAACACCATGGAATCGAGAAGCCCGTGTCTTTTATAATATTCCTTTCCAGTCAATATTACACGGTTTGAAAAATGCATATCTACAGTATTCTCTGTTTCACTTTGTAAAGATTTGTCTTATTATTGAACGCTCATTCTTTAATTCGTTGTTAGGATTTTTGGCTTTCTGTGACAAAACTTACGCTTCAAATACCAGAGCGTCTGCCGGACATTCATGGCGTTGAGGTAAAAGTGAGGACTACAGGTCAAAGTTGTCGCGGCTGAAGCACCAATCTATTAATACTACCTAAATTATTGAATGTTTTCAAACATTATAATAAGAAATATATGTTTGCCTATTCGCGTCATATAAAACATTTGGTGCTCAAAATCATACCTCATTTTATGCGCCTTGAAGAAATCAACAAGATACAATATATTGTTCTTTCCGTTCAGAAAACAATTTGAATCTAGAATTAGATTTCAATTATCCGAAATACAGTGAGATTGAATTTATACGTTTTCTATTTTAACATTACCCATACTTACGAAGAATAGTAGTCACTCAACAACTGTGCCTTAAGAAATGACCAAGAAAAATAGCGACTAAGGTAGAAATACACCGTCAACACTCACGTATCATAAGAATAATTAGGATAAACACTAACCGCCCTATAAAATATTATTGGTAGTAGTGATGCATCGCAACTTACATTGCAGTTTATTGCGTGAGAAGCAATAAAAAAATTAAGCAATATCTAAAATATACAACACCCGCCTCCCACTTTTGTGGATGACAGTAGCTTATTCATATATAGTGTGAACAAGCAGAGTTTATCCTGATATATCGTATTATCCCGGCCTACTTAGCACGATATAAATTCAATTCCCACAAAAACCACAGTCAAGTGCTAGAATACAAAATTTTCATATGCTTTATCAGATACACATAGAAGTAAAATTGGCTTTTATTTAACGACTCAGTGGCTCTCATTTGATTTTATTACTGGCATTACTCTCGGGGATTATTTATCTTCCTTTCGAATCTTTATCTCTGCTGAGATTAGGATAATAAACCAATTACGAAAAATACTCTTTACTGAACTTTCAGAATACCTATAAGAACATACGGAACGCTATAGGAAAAGCAGCCTTTTCTAGCAATGGAAGACAAGAAGAAAACGATCTCCTTAGTAATATTGATATCCTGCATCAACGCACTAGCAGCCTCGAAGCACGCTTGCCCTTACCCAGAATTATAGATATGGGTAGAATTTGGCCATTGGGTGAGGCATGTTGTACAGCTTGTCAACTGCGTCACCGTCATATCATATGAACACTATAACAATGCCTCATGTAGCTATCTTCAAGACCAATCTTCGTCGGGGACCTACCTATACTGGAGTATTAAGCACCCAGGTTACTTCAATGTTTGGCTGTTTTATTTAGTTTTAAATCAGCCGCCAATAATATTTATGCTGTATTAAGTTTATTCAGGAGCAGTTTTAAGTTCCCGGTTACCTTCTCAATTTTCTCATCCGCGCGCACGGCTTTACGTGGCTAAGCTCTCTGAAGCAGTCAATGGCTAGACCTCAGCGACAGCGTGGCGATTCGGCTAAGACGGCATTCTTCGTGAAAAAACGTATCGCCCAGCTTCGGTTCTGATGCAATAGTTTTAAGTATTAGCAATCGTTTGACTCGATTGGATACCACAATTTGCATATTATCTGAAAACATAAGCATAATTTCCAAGGATTCGCTAGTCTAACTTCAAAAACCCATTAAATTTTCCAGATGCACCATGGCCTACGCTACACCGTCTATGTTCGTCGAGATGATGCGTGAGCTTGAACAAGGGTCGTACGACATTACATGTCTTAGAAAAGGTATGGACGTTTTATTTAACGAATCAATTGTGTCTCATGCTCTGACAACGCCTAGATTTCAACTCACCTTAACACTGCCCTTAGTGAAGACTATGGGCGCTAGAACTTTGCTTTCTATAGCGCCTCATCTGCACTCACTGTCGTGCAGCTCGTACAGCGGGAGCAAGGGTAAAAACAGCGCGATCGCGTTTTTAACTTTTGCGGTAATAATTACGGAAGTGAAAGCTGGAGACGCATCTCCCAAACACCTCCCGAAAATCGGACAAAAATTGAAACCTGAGCGAAATATTTCACGCTACCAAAAACATTGCTCATTTGCTTCACGCAAACTGTAGATATTGTCTTGTTAAAAAGCATGTTTGATATTTTTCAAACATAAATGCCCTCGAGCGGTCTGTTTTTTGCGAAACGGTAAGGAGCTATTTTCTTGAAGTTTATTATTTGGGCACATGTCAGTCGGTTTTTCTCACGCGTTTTTCAACTCTTATTCAAACTTTTGATTCTAACTAATATCCTTGGTATAAAAGACGGGGCTGCGTTCTGAGTTGCTCTGCAGCAGACTCCGTGTTTAAATGGTCTAGGATTTCAACGAATTGTTTTTTTTTAGGTTCATATCTTGCTGATTAAATCGAGCCGTATCTTGATCTCTCTGTCGACTGTCACTAGTAGCCGATGAGCTCGGCTCGCTTCTTGGCACCCAGTGATACGCTGTTTTTTGTTCGTCATTTCAGTGATTTCAGTGAAAATCAGCGTAATTTCGCTGATTTTCTGTGCACCGCCGCTGGGCTCAGATATGTCTTTTTTAATCATTCCTTGTTTCTTGCGAATCATTTTGTAGAAGGCCGCAGCAATATTAGCGAGCGTTCGGCTTTAATCGTAGAGCCGAGCCAATTTCGGCATGCGCGTACGAACAGAGCCAACTGTGTATTACGCCACCCTTATTCCCATGACGCTCACGCGGGGCGACCCATGCGCGCGGTAAGGAGACAGAGAAGAGGAGGAGGAGAGGAGGCGAAATTGGTTTGTGTTATAAATGAGAAATATTATAGGTGGTTGCCGAAGTAAGTCGCACCGCATTTGAAACGTGCAACAAACTGTAGCACCAAATAATTGCGAAGCATCGCACAAGCGCATGCCGCGATTGACAGCTGTAGCTTAACCGTTGTTGAAAGGTGCTCCCTAGAATACTTCGTTTTAGTCTGTGTTCTCTAAAATGTTTGCTTTTAATAAAATAATGGTAATATATTTAAAGGCACATCAACTTCACACTTGAGACTCGCCACAGTGGCCATAGCTGCTAGCGACCACAGGTCAAATTTTTGAGCCAACCGTACTTGCTCTTACATTAACCTCACTTCCCTCATCAAAGCTCCCTCACAATCTCAATCACGATTTAGGCAAAACAGGGTCGTCCACAACAAGGTAGAGGGGCTTTGAGCGAGAAACCGGGGCTCCGGTCTGCACTCGAAAGTGACTCACTAGAGGCCGCTGTCACTGTACGCAAAAATGACTACTGGTCACGTGACCAAACCAAATACGTGACGTCACAAAAAAATGGCATCGCTCAAGCAGCGGCTGGCCGCAGCGTGGTCTCTCACGGAGGTATAACTCTGGAAATACAAAGGAACGGTATGCAGTTCGCTGGAGATCGACGAAATTTTGCTGATATTGCCGCGAAAGAGATAATCGGCCCTGCCTTGCTCGGACCTCGGATTGATTCGGATATCCCAAGGATAAACTTCAACGCGACATTTTTTTGCTCTCGTTGACCATCAGAACCTTTGAGGTCTACAGTGAAGCGGGTGTAATGTATTTGAATACAGAGTTTATCCAGGGAAATTGCGTGAGTCGTGCTTCACTGTGTGTAATCGCGGTACCGCTTTTGTTCAAAAGGCCCACGGCTCACTTTGGTTATGCAGCGCACCGGAGAACTGGTAGTTTTCGTGCCGTGCTAGATGAGGTTGAGCAGTTTCCTAAATTGTTCCGGCGGAGGCGTGCACTTGTAAAGAGCACAGGTGTTGCATTTTTATTGAATTGGCTGGTGTGCCGCACGTTTTGTCGAGACTTACGTTTCATGAACACTCGTTACGAGAATTGCAAGCTGTGTGGACACTTTATCGCGTGTGCATGACTGAGGCACATGCTACCTCCCCAGCCCACAGGATTATGTCGCTTCACGGCGACAGCCTGCAGTGGCTTATTACCAAAAACATGGTCCCACATCCATTTCAGTTCAGCTCGTCCAGTGCAGTCGTCAAAAACCCGAAGAAGTTGGCTTATTCGAACAGAAGTCCGCTAAAGCAATACAGCTTATTTACTAGTCAGGAAAGAATATCTTGCGTCAGTTTCATTAAATCGTCACGGATGCTTGGTCCAGTCCTCGGATCAGTCTTTACTATTTTTGAAATTTCCAGGCCATGCTCGGCTGTTATCAAATGTTCTGGTGGAGTTGCTGGGTATTTTACCCTTAGCGCTTCACTTAGTGCGCACCCTGCCGCTCTCTCAGCCGTGTTGCCCCACAACAGGACAAGGATGGCGGGCTGTCCCGCGGCTTACACCCCCGGCGAGCCGTGAACCAAGTCCAATACCGAGCTCGACTGAAAATCTGCAAGACGAGCGAGTCCTATAATAGCGAACCTGCAAATACACTATGAAGAACTCAAAATCCGAGTCAGTTGCAGCTACCAGGAAGGGCCACCGGAATTTGGTCTCCTGATAGAAAAAACAAAGCGGACTAAGCCAACGATGACAAACTCGTAGCAGCAAACCGCGTCCGCTCCCACCATTGTCTGCATGCCCGTCACACCTCGCACTCCGGCACCCTTCCAAGGGAAGTTGAATAAAGACGTCGAGGACTAGATTGAACAATATGACCGTGTCGCCCGCCACAATGGGTGGACAGAGGGCCAGCAACGGGAGAAACTATACTTGCGGCTGAAGAAACGGCCAGGCACTAGTTTGAGAACCACGAATCCTTTTCAGTGTCGTGGTAAATTTGCAAGATTGAGCTGAAGTGCACGTTCGTCAGCCAGCATCGACGAGAAAGGACCGTATGCCTAATTCGGTCCTGGACACGACCCCAGCGAGAACATCACCGCCTTCGTGGAGGATGTATTGCACCTGATCAAGCGCTTGCGCCAACCCTCATGCTACAGAAGACAAGAAGCTGATAATCATCATGTACCTCATGTGAGAGACAACAGTTTCGGCAGCCTTGTCTGCAACCCTCCGACAACAGTCGATGGGTTTATCACCAAGGCTTCCAACATTAAGGGTGCACTACACGCCCGCGCCCGTCACTATCAACAACTCTCCAGCGTCTCAACTCCAGAGTCGTCCAGCTGCAACTTTGAGGCCAGCCTCAAGACATCTGCGACATCTTGCACAATGTTGACCGGGAGGAGATGAGAAAGCTACTTCCTGTCACCAGTCGCTCGGCTCTTATTGGGATTGCCGAGACCTTTCGGGAAGAAGGTTTGACGGACTGAATGTGACTTACCACGCAATGGCACAGCGACCGCCACCGGCTGCCCATTGGTATGCCAATTCAACGCGAAACCCCAACGCCGCAGTATTCCCGACGTCGGGAAGAACCAGTGTATCTCCGCTTTGAACAAAGTACACCGAGGAAGACTGAGGGGTTCCAAACGGCAGAGCGGCGGCCACTCTGCTACCACTACCTGAGGCCGACCATGTCTAGCGGGGGTGCCCGCACCAATGAATGGGCCTGCGAGGGTTCATGCCGAATGACCCTTGACTACGTTTTGAGGAGCGACCGTGGGACATTGAGGAGCATATTTGGCAGCCTCTATCCCTGGTGCCAAGACTACTGCGAAGCTCCTGATTCCTATCACCACGACGGGAGGTAAGCATGACACATGCTTCTACACTAAGCACAACAAAGCAGGTGAGCGACATTGCAATGGCAGTTGATTTGGTGTCGGTCGTCGTCCAAGGGCAATGCTAATTTGTTAACATCAATTATTTGGTGTCCATTCTACGAAGCACACAATTTCTAAATTTGAGAAAGAATGGAGCTGTGTGGTTTGAAGAAATAGAGTGGTTGGTCGTTCTCATAACATCAACACCAAGCATCACCCGACTTCACTTTGCCACACGATACTTTTTATTTACAGACGTTACTGTGGTCGCAGCATCTTGAAGGAATCGCCATTGCGAAATAAAAGTGAAGTGGCTTGGATATCAAACAAACATTGTTTCAAGCCTCAAGTCAACGGTTCAGCAAACTACAAAACCACTTAAGCAGTTCATGGCCGAACTTGCTACCTGGACTCAGAAAAATGCCAGGAAAACGTGTGCAGTAGATGCCAGCCCTGCAGATTTAGTGCTTAAGATATCGGGGGCGGCACATGACGTATGATCACAAGACGGAATCAGTCAAACAAAGTCGGATCTTGGCCAAACTGAACACCGATATGCCAGGAGCGCCATTCAAAAAGGGAGTACAGGTACTACTGCTGAACGACTGACACGAGACTGGCGCAAAAAGAACTTGTTAAAGAATAGTTTGATAAAAACGAATAATTATGTAGCCAAGTGGAAATAAACATATTTCATATACTAACCAAGTATGCATAATATTCATACTCTAACCTTTTCGCCTTCAGAGTCTACACACCAAGAATTCTGTTCCCTACATGCGGTGCAGCTTTTGAGGACAATCACATCTCTGACTCCCAATAATATTAAATGGGACATACCAGACTGGAAGACTTGTTGCATGGGGCAGCACTCCTTCCACCTCTCCTGAGCATGTCGTGCATCCGAAAACAAACTCCAGTGATTAGAAAATGTTGTTTATTCATTTATTCTCTTCAAGAGTCTTTGTAGGCATTGCAGAGTGGATACTTAGTACTACACACATGATAATAAAATCAAAGCACATTGACATTAAGGAGCACAAAACGAGCCTAGCTACTGAAATTAAATATTACACTCCTAAGAAATAATGATTGCTCTAACTTGCTTATTACAAAGACGAACACACCTCTGGGCATCCAGTTTAATAGCATGCGTTGATGCATTGTCATATTGTAGAACATTTTATATACGTATAAAACAATCGACCTTTTGCAAAACCCCATCAAGCAAGATTGATTACAATCATTATTTATCGGCGTAAAACACGTGAACAGGCCCCAGTTCACGTCGAACGCTAATGCAGCATTCGAGTCCAATGGGCGCTGAGTCAAGTTCACAGTGATTGCTGAGATAACATCCTTGACAAACAAACGCCCGAAGTATGCCAATTTGCCAAACAGCTAAGGCTACTGCCCCAGTGAGTCAATTTGCACGTTGGAGAGAGACATGTGACCACACATCATCATAGTGCTTTCCTTCTGCAGAGATTTGCTACATTCCTTCACTCCGTCTCTCTGATTGGCTCGGGAGGGCCGTGGCGGTCGCCCTTGACCAAGTTACGGTGAAACGATGTAACCAACACTTTGAAAGGAATTATATTGAAGAGTCTGATAGTAATGGTAGTCAATAATTTGCAACATGACTGCTCTTTGGGCAAGGGATGAAGACAAATGCCGTCTTGTCCAGGTACCCGAATGAAAAATCCATCAATGTAACCCTGTTTGGCAGTCAATGTTTTCGAGTGGACCGCTGACTGTGCCTCACTGTACGTCAAGCATGTCTGATATACCAACAAGTTACACTGACCGACAGTCAAACTCCAGTCAGACTACGCTTGTCGGCTTTTTGATGGTTCCCTGGTGGCAGTCGGCCGCAGCGAAATGCCATCAAGATGTCTTGGTGGCGATTCTGATCGTACATCGATTGTCTCTGACTGTACGTCAAAACGCTTTGACGTGCAGACAGATGTACGGTCAAAGGACGCAAAGTTCGTTCGGATACCACTATTTCGTCAAATATATGTATACGAAAAATAATCTATGCCCGAGAAAACGATTTCGGGACACGAGCCCATAAAACCGCTGATGTTAGAGATATGACACGCAACCGACCGACAACCCTGATCAGAAGCCCGCCGAAACGCCGAACACGCCACTTTCGCTTCGCCCATGAGGCTTCGCCGAGCTTCCATGAACAATCGCTCTCGACTCGTTTTGTTTGCCCGCTTGCTCCAACCTGTCGATCCTGCCCGGGCTCTACAATGTCTTATGTTTTAGTAGAATTTCTACTCGACAAGACCCAGCCTGTCGTGAGTTCCGATGATGTAAGGGACTTTAGCGGTGTAGTTGAAGACGACAAGTTGTACCAGGTCTATTGGGCCGGAGACGTGCGAACAAAAGGATCGTTCTACGACGCGAAAGTACTCTACGTAACAGGTGAGTAGAACTGAAGTATGGCGATTGATGTACGAGTGCTTTGCATAACATGCTGAAGGCTTAACTGCACATGCAGCCGAAGCATTCGTTAGAGCAATGCGCTCATCGTCGGAATCTCGCGCTGCGATACTAAAATGCTCCTGACTCGGTCCGAGAGGTTTGAGCTAGAAAGTTTATACCTTTCTACCTGGCATGGGCTATTGGCCTTAGCGCTGTGTCGCTCCTCATTATTATTGTTTCATGAAGAGTGCAGACAAGAAGCATCCGCGAGCGTAGTTCAGATATGTCTGCTGCTCGCGTTCGTCCGTGGAAGCCAGGGCTGTCTGTCGTAGCATGCATACTTGCTCTCTAGCTTAAACGAAGTCACATAGGTTTTGTGAATTAGTGTATACGGTCGTCCCGAAAGGTTCAGACATCGAGGGCGTTTCTTTGAAACATGCTTGCGGTGCATGTGGTCCCGTTTGTAAACGAATGTCCCTTTTGCCTGAAAAACGCAAATTTCAAAAGGGGGAAAAAAAAAGGACGGGTACACACTTTTCCTGATTTTTGATTTCATGAATTACATTCATTTTAAGGATTTGTGAACCGTTTCACAGCCATGCAAGATGGCCACCTCGGCTTGTGAACCGTTTTATGGCCATCTAAGTTTGCCACCTCGGAGTCTGAGCTTTATATAAAGAGTAAAGCTATGCGCACTCCGGAGTGCACTTCGGATGGAAATGGCTATACGCACTCCGCTAAACTCGTATAAAACGAATGGTCAAATTGAGTTTTCTAAGCGATGGCATAGCATGATTCTGTTTCCGGCTGCCGATAGCCACGGTCGCAGAATGACCAGCTCTTCCGGAGCGGCGATAACGGCCCTTGACGGCCGTGGTAGTATGTCTTTTGCCACCGTACTTTCTACGGGAGAATACAGGATTGTACTGCCACCAGTACCTACTGCTGCAACCTGTGTCAACTCTGTTCTGCTGCACTGCGACCTCAAGGGGCGTCCATACCGGATTGAAGACTTTCGCCAGGAACTGAAGCGCACCGCTGTTTTGTCTGATATCGTCTCGTTGGGCGCATATCAGATGAATCATGTGTGGCTGGCTACCCTTCGGACGCAAGAGGCCAAGAAGCGCCTGGTGAACTTGGGGGAGCTGACCATCAAGAACCTACGGTGCGTCGTCATCGAATTCTGCTCCACCGAGGTGCGCCTTCGGGTTCACTGGGTCCCCTACCACGTCCCCGACGAAGCGGTGAGCAAGCTCTTCGAGCCATACGGGAAAGTGGGCGAAGTATCTCGCGAAAAGTGGCGTGTCGAGGGATTCCAGGCCATCGAATCGACGACACGTATCGTACGCATGACACTCAAGAACGGTGTCAAGCCCGACAGTATGCCACACCAGTTGAGGCTTCAGGGAGGCAACGTCCTCATCGTGATCCCCGGACGCGCGCCCGTCTGCCTTCGTTGTAAGCGCACCGGGCACATAAGACGCAACTGCCCCTCGCCAAAGTGTTCGGTGTGCTATCGTTTTGGTCACTACGGGGACGAGTGTGTCAAGACCTACGCCGGCGTCACCTGGTGGAGCCGTGGCCGACGACCTTTCGCCCTTGACCATGGAAACAGAGGAAGCAGAGCGGGCTGTTCAAGGACTGGACCACGTCGTTCAACCGCAGCCTGATGAGCAGCAGGGGCTCCGCGTCGGAGACGCCGCACTCCCACAAGTCATCGTGGCGGAAGACGCGGCCGAGACGGCTCACGCCCCTTCTAAGCAAAGCCCAGGTGTCGCTCCCTCTGTGGCAACGTCGTCCATGGGCGTCGTGGCTTCATCCACGGCCTGTTCCGTGCCGACCAATGAGGCTCCCAAAGGCAACGAGGACATGGACGAGACGACGGACTCCATCAAGCGGGGCCTCGAAGAGGCGGACCCGACGACGGAGATGACCCCCAACCCCAACCCGTGGGTGGGGGTGGGCAAGCGCGTTCGGCACAAGGCGGAACATAACGTTCCTCCAGACGTCCGGCGACGCCACGACAGCAAGTAAGGCGGCAACGCCTGGTATCAGGGACTCCTTCGCGAGGCAAGTGCTACACCACGCCCTGCATGATCTGTACGCCCGACACAGCCATCAAAGCCGCAACGCTAAATGTTCGAGGACTAGGCACGCGCAGAAAACAGTACCAAGTACAGCGTCTGCTCATCAAATAGAGACCCGATTTCTTAGCGGTGCAGGAGACTAAGATGGCTGAGGAAGAGCAGGTAGCGACCGCGCTAAAGCCTTTTTTAACATCTTACGAAGTTTGTGTCACGCCGGCCGTCGGCGCTTCGGGGGGTTGTTTTTTTTGTTTTTGAGTAAGTCCCTACCCTTGTCTGAGTTGGCAGTCACCACCGACCAGGAGGGGCGCTTTATTTTGTGCGATTTCTTATTTTCAGCAGTCCAATGGCGGTTTATTTGTATATATGCACCGAGTACGGTGAAAGACCGTGTAGCCTTTTTTTACGGCTTGCGCCGTTTTGTAGAATGTGATAGAATAGTCGTATTGTGTGGGGATTTTAATTGTGTTATCCGAACAGCAGACAGATCTCCGTCTCGGAAACGCACAGATGGGAGTGTTACCGTACTAAGTGATTTGATCGATGATTTTGATTTGGTGGACGCCGGAACCGTGAGAAACGAAACGTCAGAGATTCGTTTCACACATTTCCAGGCGTCCTCACACGCGCGATTAGATAGAGTGTACGTATCGGCTTCTGTTGCAGCCATGTTAAGAAAGTACCGCGTCATGCCTGTTTATTTTTCGGATCACTGTTTTATTTCGACAACTATAGGAGAAAAGGCGTCGCCGAAGCCATTCAACTGGAGGCTCTGGAAGTTTAATGCAAAACTACTAAACGACGAAGCCTTTGTAAAGGCGGCAGATAAAGCTTGTGAGAGCTCTTTTGAAGGAGCGAGGGGGACATTTTTGAGTCGTGGGAGCTCTTTAAGCAAGAAATTAAAATGATTGCGATGGAAAGGTCCTCTATCTTAGCTTTTGAGGCTCGCCGTGCTGAGGACAGTTTAACCGCCGATTTAGCGGCCCTGTCGAGAGCCGAGTGTGAGAATCCTTCTACTGGACTTAAAGACTTAGAGGGAGTGAAAGAACGTCTGGACGAGTTGCACCGCGAGCGGTTCCGGGAAGCCGTAGTGCGAGCTCGCTCGGAGAAGTTCCTACTAGGCGAGCAACCGACTAGACGTGCCTTGGCCGAGGAGAAGAGGTACGCGCTCCGCAACGAGATAAGGGAAATAGAATATCGGAGGGCGAGCAGCACGAGCCCGACTGTAATCCAGAAGGCCTTCGTGGAACATTACCGGCAGCTATTTGATAGCCAAACCAAAGGGAGGAAGGACCCTGCGTGCGGGAGCCTACTAGAGTCTCTTCCCCAGTTAGACGCAGACGAGCGGGAGAGGCTAGAAGAACCCATTTCTATAGAAGAGGTGCATTGGGCCATCGACAATTTGCCCAACGCAAAAACGCCGGGGCCAGATGGTATAGGGGCGGAGTTCTACAAAAAGTTCAAAAACTCAGTAGGCGCTGTTTTGTTGCGAGTGTTTTCCCAAGCGTACGAACGTAAAACGCTGCCGCATTCTTTCGGGCGAGCGCACACCGTACTTATCCCAAAAAGCGACGACGACGATAAACTACGTAAAGTAACAGGTTATCGGCCGATAACGTTGTGCAACGTCGACTATAAAATCTTCGCGAAAATCGTAGCGCGTCGGTTTCAAGGCGTAGCCCGCCAACTGATCGGGGAGCATCAGACCTGCGGGATCCAGGGCCACTCCATCACATCAAACATTCACGTAGCTCGCACAGTTTTGGAGGCGTGTGATAACGGCAACGGCCAGGCCGCCATGCTTCAGATCGACTTCGATAAAGCATTTGATCGCGTTAAACATGATGTACTCTTTGATGTTTTAGAGCGAGCCAATGTTGGCTCAGTTATTTTGGAGGGGGCCAGAATGGCGTATAAAGATTGCACAACCCGGCTCATCGTTAACAAGGAGTTAACAGATGCGATAAACGTTCGTTCCTCTGTCAGACAAGGATGCCCCTTGTCACCTTTATTTTTCAATTTATACCTGGAGCTATTTTGTCTGAGCGTTTTAAACAGTGAACAGTGTAGCGGTTTCCGGCTGGGAAGCGTGGAAGTGAAAGTCATGAGCTACGCCGACGACGTAGCTGTCTTTTGTAGCGACAAGAGGAGCGTGAGTGCTGCGGTGACTTTGGCCAATAGGTTTTGTGAGGCTACAGGGGCTGCCGTAAATTGGTCAAAGTGTCGAGGCTTTTGGCATGGGGCGTGGGCCACGACGCCTTCGGTGTACGAAGGTGTGGGGTGGGACAGCGTACCGTGCACATACCTTGGCGTGCCTCTCAACTGTTACCGGGAGAACAAACAATATTGGTCGGGCGTCGCCACCGGCCTCGGCAGGGGCGCTTCTTGCTGGAAGAGGCGTGATCTGTCGATTTTTGCTAAAGCGACGGTCTGCAACGTATTTCTGATTTCTAAAGTGTGGTATGTCTTCCAGGCCATCCATTGTGCGCGCGTAAATATACAGAAGTTACACCGAGTTTTCGCGAAGTTCATCTGGAACTCGTGTTGTGAACCAATGAGACGTGGCAATTTGTTTCACCGTATACGCGATGGTGGGTTGGGGTTGTCGCATTTGTTTGTAAGGCAACTTGTGACCCGTTTCTTCTTTTTGCGCGATCACGAGCACCCATTCATACGTACATTTATCCAAGTAAAACTGGCGCCCCATCTTCCTTTCTTTCTTGTATCTTCGTGCGACGGCGAGCCAATGAGACTGGTTGGCTTCCAGAAAGAAGTTGTCGACGCAGTCCTTTTTTTTAATGCGCGTTTTTCTTTAGATTACCTCTCTGTTGTAAGCAAGAAAACACTCAAGCGTGACTTGCTGATCAGTTTATTTCCCACCCCAATGTACCGTGCTGTTGTGTGTAATGGTGCCCAAGAAGTTTTGAAGCGAGTGAAGCGCATGTGCATACCCCCTGCGGCGAAAACTTTCTTTTTGAAATTGCACAGCAACTCTTTACCTGTGAAGGCCTGGCTCAGAGAAAAGGGGTTAGAAATTCCCTGGTCTGTTGACTGTTCTTTATGGACAGTCAACAGACCAGGCGGCAAGTGTCCGACTTCAACCACCAATGCAGCCTCAGAAACTTCTCTGTTGTTCATGATAGTACCCCCCCCCTGGGATCAACCAGAACGAGTGCCAGCCAAGGGCCTCAGTCTTGCATAACGACCTAGGTCGTTCATCATCGAGACGGACGACGGTGCGGTGGGGCAGCGAAACAGGGCAACGTGTTGCTATATGAGCCAATGAGCCAGGGGCGGCTGCTGCAACGTCTAGAGAGAATTCGCCTATCAATACAACCGAATACTCTTGATCATCAACTCCACGAACTCATGATATCTACTAAGCAGGCCTCACTTCGTGGGGTACCAGGACCAGGGGCACGTGAGTGTGTCATTTTTCTACAGAAGCAGACGCCAAAAGCAACCACTGACTACCATTAAAGGGCAACTCCACTGCCTTTTTACAATTTTTGGGTTATGATCTGTTTAGTCGAAGTCGGCGACCCTGAATCACGAGATATAATTTGTTTTTCGGTTGTGCGTATAGTTTTGTAGATATCAGCGAATCCAAGTATCGTTCCGGCGGCACGGCCAAACCGAAACTACCGGCTGAAGCAGCTTGGCAACACTGATATTAGTGGCGCGTCGCCGGCATGACCTAATTCTCGTCCCGCGGTCCCGCGCCTCTGAGCCGACGCACCCACAATGTCGGCTCAGTCGCACGTGGAGTTTCAAAACAAAAGGTAAGCTGCACATTTTCTTTTTTACCGCTTCACTTTGTTCATATGCACCAAATGGAGTAAGTTTTGGTGTGTATTTATAAATTTGCCGGCCGACAAGCGAATCCGACTGCTATAAATATGACGCGGTCAGTACCGGCGCAGCGTGACTGTATTTGTTTCTTGCTTGCGGACCAAGAGAACAATAAATAATGTTGGATAAGTGGACAGATGTATCCACAAGCGGTCTAAGTTGTTAAAGCTAAGGTGCCTTTATCTGCACGCTAGTTAGATCAGCCGCGACCTGCTGCGTCCGGCCGATCGTGCTGGAGCAGCCGGCGGACGGTACGCGAACGGCGACAGCACCGCATCGTTCTTCAAAGACGCATGTTTCGTGGAGAAACCCGCAACAGTCAGCAGCCGCAGATCCCGCGTGTAGGTGTCTGACGTAAAGTGCTGGGAGCAGAGCTTCGCGGTGGAGCTCGGAGTCGACGGTCTTCCGAATTATATGAGGCGAACGGCACCGACCCACACCATGTGCCTCTTCAGGTCTCTTGGGAACTGGCGTAACAGCAGCTCCGGTTTACGCACCGTATTGTAGGTGCAACCCATAGCACTACAAGTCGTGCTCGGCATCGCCCAACGCGAGTCCGGCGAGTCTCTCCGGCTCCACGATACGCGCGTGAGCGAGCAGCACCACTTCGTTCTCTTCCGCGCTGTTGCGGAAGCAATGCTGGAGTCAAATTAACTGCCTGGACGCTAATAAAAATAGGAGAACACAGGATAACGTGGTAAGCACCTCTTGCCGTCAGCAGAATCGCAGAATGCCACGGGAAACGAAGCGTCCGCGGCGTCCGTACGAGACCGAAGGACTAGGCCCACATCATTGCCCAATGTTGCTTCACTAGCACGCCGGGTGCCAGCGTTGCTCACCCGCTTTTGGGCCGCTAACCGAGCCGGGAGAACATTTTTAATACTGGTTATAATCGGCAACGCGGCGTCGGTTTGACGCGATATTTTGGGTATGACCGTATTTTGACCCCCTAAAGCGAGATCAGTCATTTCGATAGGGTCGACTTTTTGAGTGGAGTTGCCCTTTAAAGGGCTGTTGCCTGGAGTCGGATTTGCAAACGGGTGGTGAGTCCCAAGAGATTTGACTTGTAAGGGAACTTCTTGGCTTCGTCAATAGAAATACATAGCAGAATACTCCTAAGAGCGAAGGTGTAAAAGGCACGGCCCTCTGTGAATCTGTGGTGCACTGCGTAGCCTGGGACAGGTTGTGTTTATACATAGCAGTAGCCGAATAAAATTCTTCCTTCTCTTTCCGGCGCGCAGATGTCATGCCTCGACTCTTGACGCAGGTCTCACGCTTTAGCGGCTACGGCAGAACCGTATAGGGACCCGTCTTATGGGCTGTCGGGGAAAATCTGGCCTCGAGAATCGTGGCACTGAAGAACACATCCGAAATGTCAAGGCATACGTGCTGAATTTTATGCTTCACCAAACGGAGGCCACCGCGAGGAGCAAATTGGACGAGTGCTGCGTCATATAGTTCGGCTGGGACTCGATCGCTCTCAGTCTGCGAGAACATAAGGCCTTGCAGAACGCTACCGTCGCACTTTGGTCAAATCTGAGCCCCGTGGTTCGCACTGAGAATTGGAGTAATAAATTCAAAACTAGAGCCTTGTTACAAAGGAGGTGTTGCGCTAGCGCGCAGAATACTAAACTCGTAGCATGTATGAAACTCTTTCTAAGGTTACATCATTACTAACGCGCACACCAACAAGTATAGTCGAATATATTTTAGGTTTTACAGCTGAGCTTAGGACAGACCTATATAGATTGCTTAACCACACACAGGAAAAGTATGCCTAAACTTGAGTGCAAAAAGTACATTACACTTAATTAATGCTCTTGACCGATATGACCTGCACCATTTCCATAGACGGTTTTTATCAGAGTATTTGAAGTGTGTCGCATCGCGGCAGAACAGCACAATGTAAAGCAACACGCCACGAAAGACCATCCCTGAAAATGACGGAGTCAAAATAGCGAATGCGAAAAGAGGACGCCGTCTGACTTAAAAATATATTGTGGCGTTCGAATGTCCCTCCTAACAACTCTGGGAATATGCAGGGTGTTTTTAAGAGGGAAATAAATCACTAAAAAAGTAGGTTCAAAATAACAAAAATTATTTGTTGAAGGTGACTTCGTTTACCGTGTAATCTGTCGGATAAGGAGTTTCAAGGGGCTAATTAGCTGAAAATAACCGAATAACGTCTTCCTCATGCAACTGTGCAGCCCAAACCCTTACTAGAATGGGTGATGCAGTGGCGTTCAGATACGATTGTTTTATTCCAATTTTTTTTTTCTTTTTCCACAACTTTTTTCTTCCTCATCACCTATATTAGTGTCGTACGGACGCGTTCCAGAAAACGAAGCTTCTAAAAATCACATAAAAATGAAAGACGTTTACAATTCTCTGTAATGCGTAACTAAAGCGCAGTTCTTGAGGAGGAGGAAGGAAGGGTACGGTGAGAAGGGTATGCCCCTCCTCCTCCGTATCCTCGCCTCCTCCTCTACTTCTTCTCATTTCCACCTCACCCTCCTCCTCCTTTCCTCCTGCCGCTGAATTTGTTTTTGTGTGACGTGACACAAAGTCGTGGCGTCATTTTCCCCGCTAAATTTAGCGACATAAATTTAACCGATAAATTTAGCGGGAAACTTAAACCTCTAAAGTTAACGGGGAAAGTTTCCCTCTAAATTTAGTCGGGAACTTTTTTCGCTAAGGAGACTTAAACCTCTAAAGTTAGCGGGGAAATTTTCCCTCTAAATTTAGCGGGGTAACTTTTTTCGCTAAATTTAGTGAGAAAAAATTCCAGAATGCAACGCGCGCGGTTATGCCGACGCCGACGCCACTCAACCCGGATACAGGAGCCTAAGAGCTGCGCTCTAAAAACACGATTGTGCGTTGATAATTTAGGCGTGCTCTTTATAGGTGAGCTATGTTAAATGGAATGTGGTGGACGTAATCGTCTCCAATCTTCTCCTCCTGATTATACGGTAATGTCTCGGGAATGCCTGTTTGCAAGCGTACGTTGAAGATGACGCCAATGTCGTTTTGTACGCGAATAGTATACTCTAAGGGTATGAACCAACTGCTGAGCTTCAAACTCTTCACCCGTCTTAGTGCAGTATGGCTCTGCTTTGCTCAGCCAAACTAGGCTCTTTGTCTCTGAACTCTATAACATTTTTACGCACAAGTAAATCATATTCTGCCAGGTGCATCAGGTACGCTGTCCGAAGCTTAATGCTGATGGGCGACGCGAAACCTTTTACACGTAAATATCAAAGCTGTAAAGAACAAAATCACACGTGATCATTAACATTTTAAGTTGGAGCATAATACACAATTTATTGTTTGCGTCCACGTTTAGTCGAGAATAAGCGATGGCAGTAACGGCGTACCCTTTGTTGAGGAACTTCCGGGGAATTCTTATATTATTAACGTAAGTTTTTGGAACCATGCATTATGCGCGGATTATGCGCATATATTAATGTAAGTTTTTGGAACCACGCATTATGCGCGGATTATGCGCGGATATCCGCAGTAAACTAGCGGATGCGGATAAAAATTATTCAGATTTGACGGATTGCTGATTTGATGAGGATGCAAGGAGCTGCGGATGTGGATAAGATGGGTGTATCCTCGATTACGATTCTATATTTTCGCCGAGGCGACCGATTAACCGGTGAGACTTCTCAGTGCAGAGTGAATACATGAGTGATACTGTGAAGGGAACTTTGAATGCATTGCGGAAGCAAACTAATCTCTTTATTAAAATGTGGCAATCGGGGAGAATTTTCTTTTTTTACTTACGGCAAAAAATGTGATTATTACCAAAGATCGTTTTAGAACGTACCATCTCGCCAAGAATGCTGCCGTTAGAATAAGCAAAGAATGCAGGGCCATCCGTCGTCTTAGAAAAGCATGTTCTTGATTGGCAGGGAAAGAACTGAAAACGTTTTTGGGCAAACAAAGCCAAGAACGTACTAGTCACAAGAAAGTAGAACTAACTTGCAAGTGGCTTCTTCTCCTACAAGCCGATCGAGGAGACTGAATTTGATCCTTTAGAGGGGTAACACTGGCGCTAGCAAGAGGTTATCAGCTCAATCTTGTAGCAAATTTGAGCATGATGCAGCAAGCGCACTAACAGAAAAAGATTTTCTGATCAGATCGTATGAACTTGAGAAGAAAACCAGTCGGCATCCATTTATGTTGAGGATATTCTTTCATCTAGACAGAAAACTGGACATGTGAAGCATTGTGCGTCTGTCTGTTTTTTTTTCTTGACAGTTGACACTGAGTTGTTTTATAGTATATGGTTACCAGCATGCAGTTGAGGGTTCGACTTTAAAACTGAAATCGATAGCAGGTGTTGCCAAATATTGAATATTGTTGTATATTCCCACTGGTGTACGCGAGCCTTACAACATATGCAGAAGTACTCTGGTGCGGTGATAAACCGCTTCTTCTCGCCCACCTGTGTATTGTTTAGCCTGAATAAAGTTACAAAATGTTATTATAATTTTCTTTGCTAATTTTTATGTTTATAAATTTTGCGTCTGCTTGAAGTCGGTTTTACAACCCAAGACGAAAATATTTTTTGAAATTTTCTTCCTTTTGAGCGCATTTTTTGGACGCTCTCCTCACTGCTGTCATCTTTCCAGGGATGCGAAACGTAGCTGGAAGGATGATCGCATATTATATAAATACGATATATAAATGAATGAAACAAAATTAATTTTACCGTATGTACACGAATCGTTTTTTGTACAATGATAACCAGACGGCTAATATACATACCATCGACGTGCTTTTCTTATCATGCTTGAAATAATAGTGTAAAATCAATGCGCCAATGTGGTTCCGGTTCCCATGCGAATACAAAGCCTCCGAATGCGTATCGGATGTGGATACAATATTTTAAGAACATTTAGGGTGAGGTTGGTATACGGATTTCCTTTTCATTTTCATTATATTACCTTAATGAACTTTTGTGAGGCATTACATAAGGAGGGCACATCAAATTAACATTATTTGTAATAAGCTTTGGAAAACGCTGTTGACACCAAGAAAGAAAACAAAAAAGTATTATTACAAAATAGATTATTCGAAGGACTTAACAACTGTGCGTTATTTTTTTTTTCCTCAACAGTGGGTTGTGAGTTTTTTTTAAGTATATGGTTCCGAGCATGACGTTGACGTCTGCGGATCCAGATCGGGTGCGGATCATTAAACTGTAAACCACACAGAGCACTACAAGTCTGGAGAGCAGCTAGTCTCGTGTGGTTAGAAAAAGCGTTTTGAATCATCTCACGAGAATCTGCGAACGGCGTCAAACAATAAGAAGGAAAAAAAAACTTTATTTCTGTGGCTTAGAATTTGAAAGTAGCAAAAACAATACCGCAAAAAACCATCACCTTTTGTCATTTTATTTATTTACAAAGCCGCTTTACGCATAACGTTTTATGATAATATATTGTTAATAGATTTTGCGTACAAAGCTAAGGTAGCGACGGAACATTTTGTTTACTTGGGAACCTCGCATAGCAGTCTAAACCCGTCCCTAGTGCACTAATACAAATAAAAAGCTTATTTCACCAATATTCCGCTATGAAACATACACACTACACCATGTTAAATCCAAAATCTTGTAAAAGGGTGTTCGTTCAAACAAACTCCCATCTACCCTCTTTTAGCACTATTTCTGCTCCTGAGGGGTGTACGAAATCGCTACGAGTCCCGCTTCTCATGTGTCGAGCGATACAAGTGGCATGCGCCGTAGTGCTCCCATCTCGCGGATACATTTTCTCTGGAAAAGTAGTCATGCTCCTTTAAACTATACGTAAAAAGAGCGGATGCATGCTTTAACGAAGAGCTCGCGCTTGCAGCCTACTAGCCGAATTGTTGTATATTACAGAAAGCAGGGAGGCGAAGATTAAGGCGAAACAAAGGTTAAAGCAATACAGATAATTATAAATTTTATCCGTGTACGTGCTTTCTTGTTCAATTAGAAATGCTAGCACGTTGGCGGGGCGGTGCCATTTTGATTCCTGCAATCACATTAGGTCAGGGCCTAAAGTAGTCATAAACAAAAGAACATCTAAATATGTTACTGGCCAAATATTGAGTTATTAAGAAGCATAAAGCATGAGGTATATTCTTTTTTATATCAGTTGAGCCCCCCCCCCTCTTACGTTGGCCCTTGGCCTTTCCGGTGTGGGTTATCTGGCATCCACACTCAAATGCGTTTGATAGCACTTCGCTGCAGGAACCAAACTCGTGTCGAAAGGGTGTAGCGCACCTTCTTATACACTAACTCATGTTTACAAACATACAAGGGCCAGCATGCTGTAGTGTGGGCAAGGAGGGCCGCGGCCCATATAAACAAACCATTTGAATGCGACGCTGTCGGCGTCGGTGTCAGTCACCATGCTCTTTTTGGCATTGTAATTGTTGATTTACGTCTTCCAAACAATGTCTTACTACTTTAGTCGACGAAGAAAAATGAATGATGCTCGTTATACCGCAAAACTTTAAGTAAATAGTGTGCTTTAATGTGATTCATTCAGCGTGAACGTCACAGAGTTAACGCTAAAGCCTGATTCACCTGATGAGATTCTGCTTCCGAGTTTCAATCGCTACATCGACCGGGCTTTAAAAGCGTGGGCGGTATATGCGATTCTCTACGTCGATACTGAGATCGCCAGCAGGATCGAACCACTTGAATCAGGCATGACAAGAAGGTGATGGCCACTGGTACAATTTAACCGTGCCTATTTACCCCAAACAACCTTCCAGCTTAGAAAAATGTTCAGGCCTGCACCTCCTTCTTATCTAAACTACAGGATCAACATATGGTCTACGGGCCGCCGTTGTTTAAAAGAGCGGACTACAGTTTCAACGAGCAGGCCAATTTGAAAGACCATACGACAATTTGAGTGATCAGTTGGTTGTTTAAACGTGAAGACACACTGAACGTGGTCCGCGGGCGGTCCAAAGAACTTTGCGGTTTTCATCGCTCATGTTGGAACAAAAACAAAATCTGACGGCCATATGTATTTGTGAATTGAACCCAACGTGCGTCCCGCAAAAGCAATCGTGGTCTCAACGGTGTTTGGTTTTCAGTCTTGGCGGCACCATCACACGTTCTCAGACGAACCGAGCACGCTGAGAACACATGAAAATTAAGATTCATGCCTTCCCGGTTCCTATGGTAGGGTCACAGTCGCGGTGTTTTGACGACAAGGCAGGTTTTAGTTTGTTTATTTTTTTTCAAAACAACACCGGAATGCCCGTCCCGCAGAGCGACTCCCGCCCACACACCTTGACAGAAAGGGCGTCCGAGGCGCCACCTTCTGGGCTAGACATCACAAATCTGACTTGGTGTATACCCTGACCGTGTAAAAAAGGTCTGACAGCGTAAAAATGGGGTAATGGTGAGAACACGCATCACACCCTTAATCAACGCGTTCATCGCGTTGACCAAACTTTGCCATGACCACGGGCTGCAAGGTAAGCATCATGGTCGATTTATTAGCATCCTCGCGTTGCAGAAGATGCATCGCGCGGCACTGTTAATGAAACAAAACGATCGCCGTTTTTATTATGTTTTTTTTCTTAAAACGAAAATGATGTTGTCTAAACTACTACTGTAGTAAAATTTTCTTATTTGTAACTTTAACAAAATTGGTAAAATATAGTAAAAAGCATGTAAGCGCGTAGGCGTGCTTGTGGTAGCTTGAGACGTTTCCTTCTTTGTCTGTTCCTTCGAGTAAAACCTTTCTTTTGTGTGCTTTCCTGCATCACAGTTAAAACGGTTAAACGTCATGATAAAATATGGTCCCCGCCAATTTCCTTTGAAAATAAAATAGAAACAAGAACATTTATGTAATTTTTGCGCTAACAATGTCGAGCAGTCACTGCGCAATACTGTTAGAGAGAATGTATTCACCATTTTTGCTTTACCGCTCCCCATGATCAATTCCTACCTAGCAAGTAGGTTTAATAAGAATATATTGATTTGAAGAAAAATGATGTACTAAGTCCAAGGACAGAGTGAAAACGGTAGGGCGTGTCTTTGGAATGCCCTGCCTCCAGCCTACGCTCGATGCCTTCAGCCGTCATTTGGCTGCGCGCGTGAGCTTAAATCGAACGAGACGTTGTAGCATTATCAAAGCTAGGACTGGTGGGACGATCGCGCTTAAGGCGGGAGCCCTATAGCCCTACCCTAGTCTTTTCACCTTGTTTTCTTCTATAACTGATCCTCATTAACAATGTCGCGCTATGTATATCGTGTTGTCATTATATTACAATTTATAGCATTCGTGCTCCGGGGAGCTCGGGCTGCCGATTGCAAGAATCAATTCTGTTTCCACTGCAACCCAACGAAAAGTAACGCTGAATCCGAAGATAGCAAAACATAAAGGGGACCGAAACGGACATGTACAAGTTTTCAATTCAAAACTACCGAAAGCTTCTACATATCTGTCTCTCTCCCTGTTTGCGTTGTGCTTTCTTTTATTTGTGTAATAGTCCAACTACCGAATCAAAATTATAAATGGTACCAAATGTGCAAACATTTGCTCTATTTCGGGACGCACCGCTAGACAGGTTTTGCCATGACACTCTAAACGAGACCAAGGTCCTGTAAATTGAAAGATATATCATCAGAGTAGTGCTATGAAGACAATATTCGTGCACTACGGAGACAATCGATTGGTTTAGAGAGCAAGCCGAATAACGCAATAATAGGGACCATAAATGTAGACTCTGTGAATTACGTCACCGTATTTATGTTTCAAAACAATGCCGACGTTACCAACATCTCCAATTGAATCAACCTACAGGAGCTTGTTTTTCGCCGTCTCTTTTTTTAAAAAAACGCCCTCCGTCAGAACTTTTCTTCTTAATTCGCGCTACTCTATTTGAACTAAGAATGAGCCTCAACGTATGCGTTGGGGTTTGTTGGTCTATGAGAGAGTCAGATCTGGTTACGCGACTTTGGGCTCTCTGCATTTCGGGGCCTAACGGTATAGTCACGTGGCATACACCCAGCGTAGTATTGGATTGAACGAGAGGTAGGGCCACTAATTACTCACTAGGGGAGGAAGTGGATGCTTAATTTTCCCCTTTGCTCAACCTTGGGGCATTGTTTGTGCTATTTCGCTTGCCTCATCAAAACGTAATCCATGGACGGAGAAACAGCTAATAAGAGGGAGAGGGGTGCAGAAGCAAGTTTCAGTGTGCTTTTTTTTAACAACCCTTGGTTCGCGAAGAAAATGCTGCGGATATCCTTTTTCATTTGTTCATGGGCTATAGATGCAGTTGCATGCTTCAGAAATAACTGATTGTGTCCCTAATCCTTGTCTTCACGAGGACTCGGTTGATGTTGGGGCAAACTTTTGCTTCAAATGGAGCCAAAATCGTCAAGACATTACGATTCTAGAGAAACGTGTGATCTTAAGTGGCATCTAGGACGTCGTCAACTGATGTGCCAGAAAATTCCAGCCGCCGCTACAAAAGGAATACAAACAAATATCAAGGAAGACCTGTATGTGCGTGTGTGTGTGTGTGTGCGTGCGTGCGTGTGTGTGTATACATTTTGGAAGACAACGCACGTGCGGATGTTTGTACATAAATTGAATCAGGCTTTTGGTGTGAGATTTTCAAATACATGCTAAAATTACATGCAATATGCTGAGCTATTTCGTTTGTTTATTGGCAACATTTTTGTGCAAAAGCGCGAAACGCTGCGTTACAAGTGTTTTGTTGAATGTGTAATGAAACGTGTTCCTTCAATAAAATGAGATATTGAAGTGTTTCAGATATATTTGTGTATAGTTTTCAGTCGTTTTCCATAAATCTTTGGGAGGAGTTCTTGTAACATTCACACCCTTTTCAAAAACTGCCTTTTATACTATTTTTACTCCACTTCTGACGTGTGATCTTAAGAATTAAACAATAATTTAACTGCGTGAGAAATTTATTTGAGGGTGTTAGAACATTAAATCATACTTTTTGGGTGATAAAACTGTACGCCTTATATTTAGGGACCTAAACCATAACAAATTATTTAATGTTGGTTTAACTGAAAAACGTTTTCATTGGTGATCGAAATTACACTATTTTCCTATGATGATTTGTTACTGTAATAAAGATTGTATCTATGGGACAGGCCAAACGCAGCATTAAGGGTGTTAAAACGTGGAGAGGGTACTTCCATCCTTTGGCTCTTGTGGCGGCTTCGGTGAAGTTTCCACGTCAATTTTTGCCTTTTTATCGGATCCTTGTCTTGATTTTACTCTGCCGGACCTTTGCCCGCAAGTGACTTTGTTATCTTGGCGCTTGAATGCTTTTTGGCTTCGGCAATTTCTTTCGCAGGTGTGCTGTCCGGGTCCTTATGTAATCCTACCCTTGCTGAAAAGGCACGAACGAAGCTGAACATCCAAAGCTTATACGTACGTAAGCTCTCCTAAAGTGGCCTCTTTACTATGACATCATTTCCAGTTTCACTGGGTTTCTAACCAAGACCTGTCCTTTTTGTGGCATTTCAGATAATGTACGGCGCCACCGAGACCAGTCCTATCTTTAGCAGCACAAATCCCGATGAACCAAAGTGTCGCTGGATTCGGACGGTTGGGACACCCCTGGATCACGTCGAGGTTCGTACGCTGATCACTTTCAGCAAGCCATGACCGTCCGGTGGTGCTCTTCAATTTCATTCGAATCTTTTATATCAGATATCAAAGTCTTCACAAATAGTCGAGCTGTAGTATGCCAAATAGAGGAGACGCAATGAAGATAGCGTCCGACGTGGTCGAACAACGCCTGAGAGATATGGCTGCAATCTGCAGGGAGCAGCGCAGGAGTTTCCCCAGCAATTGAAATTAGGGGGGGGGGGTGCCTAAGCTTTTAGGGGAAGGGGGGGGGTAAAGGGTGTATTGAGAATAGAGGAGTTGTTGCGGATTAAGGGGTGCCTTCAGAAAACAAGGAGGGGTGTACACCCACTTCAGGGGTGTGTAGGAAAATCACTGGAGCAGTGTAACGCCGCTTTAATGACAATTTTTTAAGCATGTGTCTTGCGCTTAAGTAGCATCTCTACAAGTGAGTATAGACTTTAAATATACCAAACTTTCACTTCTAACTATGACAACTCGAGCAAGAGATCTTGAAGAAGAATAAAGCTCATATCATCATCTGCTCAAGTTGAGAAACAAAAACAAAACAGGACAGAAAAAACGAACGCACCTGTTCTTTTTATAGGAAATGTTTCTATTATCGCGTTCTTTCTTAATTCTTACAATATAGTCTAGCCGAGTTTAACCGTCATCAAGACAAGCCTCAGTTCTTTTACAAACGACACATTGAGAAAGTGTGGGCAGAACACGTTGAAAGCCATTGTACCAAACACCCTCTTTGGTTGAGACGGACGAAAAACTTAAGAGAAAATACGCGCGAAGTGCGCAGCTAGCAGCCGAACATCAATAACGTACTAAAACGCAGCTGCCATTATGAATAGAATTCCAGACCGAGACCGCACTCAGCGGCCCTTCTGAGATCAACCGCAGATGGGGACGCGCCGGTGTTCTCATAAACGTTGGAATCCGGGGCATCAAAGAGCCTAGCGCCGTCCGCCTCAAAAGAGGAGGTGCCGAGCACGTCAAGACCAAATCAGCATTCAGGGGCCTCTCGAGATCAACCACAGAAGGGGCCACGTCGAATCACGAACACAACACACGTGTTTGTTGTGTTCGTGTGGATGGTTTAACGTGTTGGTGTCTAAATTACGATAACTAAAGAGTGACTTGGAAGACAAACAGACGACACAGACTTTCCATGTCCCTCTTTTGTTATGGCAATACGCTTTGTTCGTCCTTCATTTTCCCGAGTGTCGGGGTTTTGTCTTAAATTAAAGGAGCACCTGTTCCCTCAAGCTCTTAAAACAATATTAGGAAGGTCTAGAGGGAGACACAGAAAACGCATGAGAGTGTCCACTGGCCCCTTCTGCACAATTTAAATAGATCAATGAGTTAATTTTATGTTTAATGGTAAAGCGAAGGGCGAAAGCCTCAATGAAGGCTTGACTACAACTTGAAGCCACACAACAAATGAATAAATTCAATTAATTATTTTCATTCGTGAAAATTATTGTTACACGGTAGCAACATCAAATACGTGCACTTTTGTTTCAAACAGAAATCAGGAAAGCACAGGAGGAATGCACGTTATGTAACAGAGAGCACTAACTTAAATAAAGCATACAGAAAGAGTTGAAATGTTAGGCCGAAGTCACTTCGAAGCAAAAAACGAACGCAAGGTCTTGGTGCAGATAGCGCCTAAATGAAGTTATTTTTCAACAAGATATATTAACAGTTAAGGTTTAATATATTACAGCATTTCACTACTATTTTTAGTACAACAAGGTACGACCTTCCTTTGATTGGATGAGAATACGGCAGGTTTGAGAGTGATTTAAAGTGTTTTCTTATTTCTAGCTGTAAACTTACACATATTATGTATTCTTATTGGTAACGTATTTTTAGCACTTTAAGTATCTCAAACTATCTGTATCAACATCGTGAGGCACATTTGATATGATGTCTGCAATTCGTAAACGTTGTATTTCCCCATATGAGGTGGCAGTAGCTGATGTGAGAAAGAAATTAAGAAATTTTCATTAAAATAATTACATTGACCGGGAGTGTTTTACTGTAACGAAATCTCAGTCTTATAACGCTTGCAATGTTATAAGTGATTGACATGGCTGTTCCCTAACATATGCTAAAAATATTACTCCCAGACTTTTAACATACTAACGATTTTGACTGGGGTAGCGTCAAGAACGATCATTTTGTTTCAGATAAACGGACTTGCTTTTTGGACGAAAAATAATAGGTTTAGTTTTATCAGAATTAGGTTTAGGCGATTGTCACTTGCCCATGTTTCTAGTTTGGTCAATAGTTGCATTGGCAGTTGCTACAATATTATCACCATGGTTTGCGAAAAAATTATCTAGTGACATCGGCATATATAAGGAATTTTGCAGTGCCTATGTGTATAATGTCATTTATGTAAATATAAAATGGTAAGTACCATGAATATTCTTCTGACGGACACCTGAGCCAAAGGATTTGGCGTTAGAAGACTACTGGCCCATAGAAACATAATGTCTACGATTTCACAAGTAGGATTTTTAGAAGCTCTAAATGCTAACTCACAGATATGATTAAAATTATAGCTTTATCAATTCAAATATTATGATCGACAAGATCCAACTCTTTTGTGAAACAACGAGTGTTCCTAAAATCAACATCTTTTACTTGAACTTTCTCAATATGTCTTTTTGTTGTTCCCGTATGTACAAGCTAACTGGCATTTCCTAAAACAAAAGTTTGGTAAGGTCAGCAAAAAATGTTTATTGGAATACTGTACGAAACTAGCCAAAATGATATTTTAAACGCATTTTAAAATAACTGGGAGGCTGAAGAGGGGTCGTTATTAGCTTGAGGATTTTTATTATCATCCTTGTAATGGCAAATCTATCATTTTCGCTTTCTACATCGTCTCAAAATGTACCTCTTGTTAAAGACTGCTTAAAAATGTGGCATAGAATAAGGTCTTACTATGACAAGAGAGTACGTAATTGTTCGAATCTGCAAATTGTCAGAGTCAAAACCTGCTACTATATCTCAATTGCATGAAAGTAAAAAAATAAAACACTTCAGAATTGGTGACAAGCTAAGGAAAATGAAATAGTTATTTTTATTTTCGATGTAATTCAAAATTCATTTGTTGTCGTACTGTTATTGACTAGGTTCCCGAAATAGTCACTGAAAGCTTTAGAAAAAGACACAACAAGCCAATGACACCCCCTCCTGATTAACCCTTTCTGTATGCTGCCGATTTGAACCGCGATTTAAGACAGTTTAAATTTCTCCTGGTAGCGTCCGTTCGTCTGGATTGCCCCTGAAAAACATTGGTATGAAACTGCCTAAGAATTTCGAAGTAATGGCGTTTATTGATATTGATATACTATAAAACTTGAAAACTGACTCATATCTCTTGTTTAATAAAAATTGTAATAATAGTTTTTTTTGCATTCATTTCAGCGTTATTTGTGGTTTTCAGATCTTACCGGACTGCGTTCGAAATCGTAGAAGGGAATTGAATGCGTGTATGTACACAATGGTAACATTTTTAAAAACAAATTGTTGTGCTAGATTGACATCTTCAGAGATACGTATTGGATTCAAATTTATTTCAGAAATAACAGCATGTTTCATTTTTCTGGAACACAAATGTCTTTTTATTTTAGCTTTTTATCTGGTTTTCTGTTTGAACACAAGGATATTGGAAGGTGGTCTACTTTTTTAATCAGCTGTGTGCTCCGGCTTTGATCTGATAATGCAGTACGTCTGTAATAAAATATCGATTGCTGTTTCAATACGCACCGTGACTCTAGTATGAGAATTTAATCGCATTGACACATCCGTTTGGCACATCAGCATGGGGATCCGGTAGTCAGTAAAGACCACTTGTAACAGTGATAGCTGTTTTTCACCAGAAAATGCTCGTGGTCCGAGATGATATAACATACGTCTTCTTAAAGGTTCTGAATTTTTTTAATTTCTCATTGATAAACAAATAAACATACAGTTACCCTCATGACAGGACACGAGATTTAGAAAGTAACTGGAGTACAAGGGCAGTTGAAGTACTCGGCCTCAGTTGAGTACCACGTTTTTGTTAGCAGTATTATATTGAGAGAGAATGTGAACTGTGTAAACAACTTCTAAACTTAACACTTTGTTTTAGCAGACTGCGTATGTCATGCGAAAACATTGAAACAAAACACTCCTGCTTCGTCTGCAAGAAGCTTCTACATAAAAGCGAGGAAGAACGCCGTGATGGTCGACGCAAAGTAAGAGAATGCATCAGTTAATGTTTTTTTATATTTGTTTCTTTTATGCGGCATCGAACGCCTTTGTTTAGTTTCATCTGCAGAATTATTCACAAACCCGCGGTCGGCTACCTTACGTCTCAGAATAATATTTTTTCTAGTTGCATGCTAAACAAAGCTGATGAGACCTTTCCTTTTACCCATTCTCTTGTCGTCCAGAGTTGCCACTTTTTGCTTTGTCATATATTGAAGCAACTGAACCCTCTTCTCTCGATGACGCTTTTTTCGTTTTGAGTTCTCTTCCTTTTCTCTTTTAGGCACTGTTGCGCGTGCCTTGCTTTACGAGAACCTTAGAAGGATGGCATCAATTGGTCCGATTTAGCGCGTGGTCTGTGAATCGCCACACCTCACCCGCTGCCAGTGGCTTTGAGTCTAGCTTTAGGGCTACGTCATTTATCTTTGCAAGCAGGTCTACTTCTTCCGTATCTATACAGGATACCACGAACTTCAAACTTTAGTTGCCTGACACGCCATTGCAGTACGTTCGCTTCAGTCCTAAGTGTATTAAATTCCAACCATTGGCGCATTCAGTCCAAGATGGTCAAGAGTTCCATAATCAGACTGCTACCAGTTTAGAAATAACTGGACTCCACATGGCTGAAAACTGGTTTCGAGGATTTCGAGGACGAAATAAGGCAGCGCATTTGGATGCACAACGAAATAAACGCGTATGATCGAGACTTGGAAGCGAAAAGCTTAAGCCACAATAGGCACGCAACAAGCTTCGGGGAAGCCCGATCTAGGTCACTGCAGCTCAATAAAACCAGCAGAATTTAACTTCGTTGGCCGAGGGAAAGGGACTGCATTTGCTCGCATGAAGACGTGTTCGCGCATTTTAATACCAGAACCCCAGACAGCGTCGATTTCCGAAAATTATTCAGTGTGATTGTACCGACCGTTGGCGCCACAATCCTCCGCTGACAAAACCACCTTAGCTTCAGACAAAAGGCTGGGGTCTGAGTGTAAAGATGACGTTGCCAGCACTTTGCTAGCCTCAAGCATGACGTGCCATTCAGAAGACAATTTGGAAAGAAAATAGAAAAAGAAAAGTGTAAAATAGGGCAAGGTGACACGGAGAGGCAGATTACTTGGGGCTATTCATTCGGCCTTTCGTTGGCATTTCGATGTATGATATTCGAATATATATTCTTGCTCTAAATAGCCGTGGCGCCGCAGAAAAGCAAGTCACCCATGCCTTGAAGGCCTGCGTCACCGCGTTTTATTATGATGCAATCGTGTTTCACA